>JAODFX010202541.1:0-14983 GCA_027580035.1 Dorylogaster longipes
AATAGAAATAGGCCTCACATTTGCAAATTGACATGAGAAAAGAACGCCCATCATTTATTCCGCGGATTTCTAAATTCGAAAGTAAATGTGTAATGAACTACTTTTGTAAATGTCATTATTTACGTGTGATTATTCAAATAAGTAATAAGAACAATGAGCAGTTGATGTTGCCTATGTTATGGTCGAATAAATAAATATTGTTTTACCTGGTTAAGACCTACGTTCTATTCGTTGTACTCATTCGAGTGCGTCGCGCGTGTGGGTTGGACAAAGATAGCCATGCCGTAAGGATACATTTAAATCAAGTGCAGAAACGAGTGGTATGAATAAACGTAAACGACGTGCGCTCAGACGTACGCGTCGTGGTTTTCGCGAGTGGTTGGCATGCCTGAGACGAAGAGAAATCGAGTGCAGTAGGAGAGAAGCAGGACGGTGGTTAGGCAGTCACAACACACCGGCGAGCAGCACACAAACGCACTGCGAGTCACGTACGGCGCGCACACAGCGAAGCGACGGCGGCGCGCCATATTGAATATCGGTCCAGTCGTCAGACACCACACACGGGAGTGAAGTGAGTTTTTCGGTGTCGGCGGTGTCGGCTCTCGTGGGTCGGCGTGCGTCGCTGCTGCTGCAGCAGGACGACGATCGCGTAAAAACGCGTGTGATTATCGCAGCGGTGAGCGCGTGAGGCGCGTGTGCGTGATGTTGATGTGGCTGTAGCGCGCACCCGAGCAGCAGCAGCAGCAGCAGCACCACCACCACCACCGGGGAGCAATCCCATTCTTCGCGTGCGTGCATCATCCTTCGGAAGTCGGCGAGACGACGACGACGACGCCGGCGTGCCGCTGCTGCGTCGCGAGTGCGTGTTTAATTAGTGCGGATGCGCATGCCGGAGGGTTGACAAAGGTGGTCGTCGGCACGGTGCGCGCTGGGGGCGATTTCGACAAAAGTGCACATCGCCGCTCGCTGCGACTTGCGAGGAACATCAAGCTAGCTGTCCGCTGCCACCGCCGCCGCTGCCGCCGCTCATGCATGTGTACGTGTACACGCGAGATAATCGATTTGTCAACGCGGCCGCGGCCACCGAAGCCGACGACGGCGATCGCACGGTAATCGTGTGCTCGTAATCGCACCAGCGCGCAGGCAAGGTAAACACCCAAATACTCGCAAGCATTTTCTCTCTCTGCCTCCCTGCTGCGATTAGGAAGCGCAGCGCGCAGGTGAAGCAGCGCGATTCCTCCGCGGCGTCGCGAAACGTATACGCGTACGTCCATTTGTTTCGTCCGCGGATCTTCGCGTAGGTTAGTTCGCTGCTAATGGGCCTCCTTTCTCGGCATTTCTCTCGGCCGTCGACATCGCGAAGAGACCCCGCAACCGTGTGCACGCGGACAATTACACGATGTTTCGCAGCAGCGGTTCGCATCGCTTGCATTTGTTTGTTTGCTACACTTACGTCGGAATGAGCTCGTCGCCGCGTCCGGTGTCTTTCGGGTGCGCTCGCCGCCGCTCGCGTGATAAAACAAACGCTCAACAATTGATAGAGCGACCGAATTAGTGCGAGCGCGTGCTTGAGGTGTCCAAGAATGCATCATCGGCACGTACTCACCCAAAAACGACAACTACCTAATGAATGCGTGCTGGTGCAACCGCACCAACGGCGATTATTCGGATTCCAGTTTGGCTTGACTTGCAACGAGAAGGGCAAGCAGCGAACAGCCATTTTATATCATTCCGTTTCGTTGAAATGCAGTCCCAAGTGCGAAGTCAAGTTTAGCCGCAAAAAAATATCACTATGTCAAACATAAAATTTGATTAAAATATAAACGTTAATAATTGTATTTGGCGAGGAAGCGCCGCATCATGCTGCAAACACACGCTGTATTCGGCATTTCCATAAATTATTGTACTTTTCCACATCACATCATCATCATCATTTCGTTATGAATTCGTTTCGATTCAATATGAAATTGATGTCGTTAGCACTAGATCGCAATTGCATTTTGTGCCGCTTTCGTTCATTCGTACGGCTTCGTCGTGCACATTGCACAAGTACAGTTACGTAATTATTTATTATAACAACGGTGCGGACTTTGTAATGCGCTCCCGACATCACCATCATCTCTGTTCAAATTGCGCCGAGGATGAAAAAAAAAAGTACGGAAAAGGTACATGAGTCATGGTACACATCTTGTTTCTATGTTTCTATCAGCTTGCACACGCGCATGCCTAACGTATGCATCCACACCTATCATTCATTTGTTTCGCGCAACAAAAAAGAAAAAGAAAAGCAAGCGTAGCTCGTTTCAACTCACAGCTCTACCGCAATCCTTTCTGGGAAGCTCCGAGTAGATCCGGATCAGGTAACTGTGTTTTCTCAGAAATCTGTTCTATTCCTTCGAATTATTGGTGCAGATCAATTGTTGCAGGTTATGTTCGTTTGATTGTTAAAAATACGTACAATAGTAGATCTAGATCAGTTATCCGTTGTTATTTTTTTTACAGAAAACTGTTAGCTACACATAGTATTGGCGTAGTTAAGTTACAGATCAGTTCCGATAACTTAAAAGTTGAAAGAAGAACTGCTAGAGTGTGACGAGCAGTTTTAGCACGATTCTGATTGAAAGGAAACTCCCCAAAAACATTCGCCGTTCCGGCTGATACTACTTCAACGTATTTAGAAGAAAGAAAGGGCGAACCGGGATGATGCTACTGTATTGGTTCATGCCGTTATGCGTGTTTCGGGTTGAGCGTGCGGCGTGCTTGGACGATTCGAAGTGTATTGTTGTTTCCGCCTTTGTTGGAAAGGCTGCGGCGAGTGAGAGAGCGCATCATCTCCACCGTGCGTTCCGATACAAACAACACCGATTTCTCGTTCTCGATTTCCTGCCCACGCAGCGCTCTTCGCGGATGCCAACACAAGAGGCTAGAACAAACACAGCTAGGCAGCTAGGCAGATGATGATACGCAGGAAATTGAATCACGTTTTAGCCGGACTCACCACCTCCGTCTCTGATCCGCTTGTTGCCCCCCTGCAATTGTTTGAACGCATTGCGATTCTCATACCGTTCGCGTGTGTTTCTTTCCTTTGGCCTTCCCTAACACGGTAAATAGATTATCATTGTAAAGCGTGCAAGATAACGATTTTTCAAGCAGGCAAAGCAATTTTGCTGCGCGAGTGTGTGTGTGTGTTAGCCAAAGCGTGCGTTGTACGTCGACGGTTGGCGATTTATTGAACACAGAAACAACACAATTATTTCACCGATTGGCTCGGCTTCCATCCAAAACTGATAACTGATAAGGCAAACAATGCGTTTGCATTTGTTTATTAGTCATTACTTTTATCGGCTCGCACATCTGACTGCGCGTGCGCTGTGCGCCAAGCAAATCATTATTCTAGCAATGTGTGCACCTATCATCATTTCGATTATATTTCGGTCCTCACAAACAAAAAACAAAACAAAAGAACGAAGGTGACGCCGCACGCCTGTATAACGCTCCCCTTCAATGCAACGTTCGTACTCTCTGCTTGTTTGCAATTAATTTCGTGTCCAATGCGGTCACCGGGTATGTTTACAAACAGTTCGCCGCTGTATTTTGTTGTCGGTGTTTTTGTATGGTCGGTCGCGACGAACTTGCACACACCACCGGCAGCCAGCCAGCCAGCAGTCACTTAACTGCCTATTAAAACAACAATTATTCCGTTTCTGCGCTGCGCTGTGCGCGTTCAGTTAGTCCGGTTCCGCTTTCTATCACCGCATCTATCGGTCGTCTCTTCGCGAACGTGCAATGTAAACATTATACAAAACTCGTCTACCGTATTGCATCTGATGATGGGGTCTGCGCTTGCGCTCGGCCGGCAACACTGTGTTTACCTCTTCCATGATATGCATCCGCGTGGGCCGCGGCCGCGATTTGGTTTTCGGCGTTGCCAATTGCTCACACTTGCCAATGTGTTCGTTATCTCTGGCCGGCGTGAATAATCGGCGCTGCGCTGATGCGCCACGCGCGCTGCAATTTCATTGCCAATCGAATACCTGAAGTGCTCATCACGACATGTTTGTCTGCGCAGTGTGCAACGCCTTCAAGTGACTCCTCTGCTCGAAGACGACGCGCGGCGCTGGTTTGTGTTCTTTCGATGGAAAAGATGGATGTGGATGAAGCCGTTGTCGATCTGAGTGTGAGGTGAGTGTTGTTCGAGCAATGCTCCGGCATCAATCGTAAGCGTTGCAATGATTTGTTTGGTAGCGCACCGCGACCGCCGATGATACCGCCGTCGATCACGATCGAGCCCAGCCATCCAGCTCTGCACGTGAATAACTCGAGCGCAGGCGGTGTTGGCAGTACTGGCACGACGATCACGAACACGCGACGCGTGCTGCGGCCGCGGCCGGAGCCGCGGAGCTACGTCGAGTGCCCGGACGTGCTCATCAACGGCACGCTCGACAAGGAGCGGCCGCGCACGAACGGCAACGTTCTCGGTGGTGGTTACAGCAGCGATTCGAGCGAGGGCGGCGGTGGTGGCGGTGGCGAGATGCCGCCCCTGGCCCTCATCAAGGAGCTGAGCCCCGCTGAGCTGCGGCAGCGCGAGCGCGGCGTGCGCCGGCTGCGTGAGGAGCTGCGCGCCGAGGAGATGAAGCTCGTCCTGCTGAAGAAGCTCAAGCAGTCGCAGCAGCTGAAGGAGAACGTCGCCGTCCTGCCGCCGAGCATACCGCCGTCGGCGCTGCCGCCCACCGGCCTGCCGAGCGGGCTGAGCATCACGCCGACGACCGTCAAGGTCGCCAGCAGCAAAGCGCTGCAGCAGGTGCCACAGGCGGCTCACTCGCGGCCTGGCGGCGGAGGCGGTGTGCACAAGCCCGGCCAGCTGAATGCGAGCATCGTGCGAGGTGTAAGTTACCTCCGGTACTGTACCTCTGCCGTAATTGGAATCCTCTTTGTGGTCGACACCGCAAACCACTTGTTAGCTTAGAGCTCGCTTTCTCGGAAACGTTACAATAGGTGCGTTCGATCATGCACTTTGGATCACAATCCGGATCGAGTTGTCAAAAGTTTGATCAATGAGGATAACGAATTGCAATCATTCGTCATCGAACCAACTACCAACTCGACGCAAAGGTTAGGTTAGGTTTGGTTTGCGGTCGAAACCGCATACCAATTGTTAGCTTAGTGCTCGCTTTCTCGAAAACGTTTCAATAGATGCGTTCGATCATGCACTTTGGATCACGATCCGGATCACGTTGTGTGGGATGAATAAGGATAATGAATTGCAATAATTCATGATCGAACGCACCTATAACGCTTGTGACTACCAATCCACTGTAAAGGTTAGGTTAGGTTTGGTTTGTGGTTGAAACCGCATACCACTTGTTAGCTTAGAGCTCACTTTCTCGAAAACGTTAGAGTAGGTGCATTCAATCATGCACTTTGTATCATGATCCGGATCAAGTTGTGCAGGATGAATAAGGATAGTGAATTGCAATAATTCGTGATCGAACCCACCTACAACGACTGTGACTACCAATCCACTGTAAAGGTTGAGATGGACCATAGTCATACGACTTGATGAGACGCTCAACTTCGTTCTTGGATTAACTTTAGTTCAGGTGCCGCTTAAATTAAGTTAAGGGTCGGTAGTCGCAGGCATAAGTAATCCTTCTGTCAACTCTTTTGGGAGCACCGACGACCTCCCAATTAGTTAACCGTGTTTTTTTCAGGTGCCTGTTACCTTATCGCGCACTTTTGCAACTCCCCTCTTTTTAGAATTCTAGAATTGTTAAGATATGTTAGCTGTCAACAGTGATTTGAAAAGTGACATTGCCTTCTTAGAATTGAGTGTATATAAGTTACGGATAAGTAAAGAAAACTGAAAAGTAGAAACGTCAAGATACTGCGACCTGTATTTTCTATTCGGTTAGGTTAGGTTAGTCTGTTACCTTAGCGCACATTTTTGCAACTCCCCTCTTTTTAGAATTCAGAATTCTTAAGATAAGTTAGCAGTCATCAGTGATTTGAAAGGTGACATTGCCTCCTTAGAATTGAGAGTAGAAAGTAGAAACGTCTAGATATATCGGTACTTGTATTTTCTATTCGGTTATACCGGTAATAGCAGTATTAGTCAGTAGCCGATACCGATACCGTTGGATGGTCACTTCGGAATTGAAACCGGTTTTGGACTCCGACCGCCATTTATATATAGACTAATACTTGAAAGAAGAGTGTATGGCTTATAAATTAATGTCGTACTCCAAATAGTACAAATTATTTCAACGTTGACCTAAATTGAGATCATCTTTATACATAGATGATGATGCTGAATAAATAAAGTAAGTGAAACATCGGGATAAAATATTTGTATTTGGAGTACGACACTAAGAGCTTTTACGATTTATTATTATTATTACTTATTACAGTTTAAGCATTTATATCCAAACGATGAAACAAAATGAAACCTGTTCCAGGCTGAAAAAAAGTCTGTCACAGAAATAGGAATACCGATACCGATACTTATTTATACTGAAATACCGAAATACCTAATACCGGTATTGAAGACCCGTATTGATATCCCTACTAAAAAGTTGAAAGGAGGATTGCTAATATGAAATCCAATTCATACTCAAAGCATTTTTTGCATACTTACCAAAGTGCGCCTCTTCCCTTTTGCTTGATTTCATCTTCGCATTTTTTAAGCAGCAGCCACAACAGTCACTAAATAGGTCGAGCCTGCATGGTACGACGATATCCGGTTCGCCGGTGAGCAGCCGGGGAACGAATCTCTCCGTGCCCCAGCCGCCATCGCGCAGCATCGGCAGGAATAGCGGCTTTCCACCAGGCGTGAAGGATCTGCCACCGTCGGTGACCATAACGCCGGCACCGCCACAGCCAGCCAAGGTAACCTATTCCTTGCTAACGAGTCCTCTCGTATCGTGTATCACTTTCGCTTCTCACTTTTTCTGCTGCGAAGACGACGAACATTGAAGGGAAGAATGTGGTGGCTAGTCCATTACCACATCCTCCCATTCTGGAGCAGGTAATCATCTTAAACCTAGAGGGTTATACTTGCTCCGTATTTCATTTTTTTTCTGCGGTTCTATTCACTTATGTTTACTTAATAAGAAACTGACTCCTTATTAATATCGTTTGGTAAATACGTATTTATTTTCTATCCGATAGGAAGTAAATGAATGAAGTAGTCATTTGGTTAGCTAAATCAATCATGCCGTAATAATCCTCGTTCTGAATTGATCTTTATTAATTTATTGCAGGACCGTTCTCGTACTGCGGAAGATAATCAAACGCCAGCTCAACGGCAGGCGGCAGCAAAACTAGCGCTGAGAAAGCAATTGGAGAAAACCTTATTACAGGTAAGCATGTAGTGGCTATCACCTTGTAGCTTGGTTGCTAATATGTTCGAGTTCTTTGTAGATTCCTCCACCGAAGCCTCCTCCCCCGGAAATGCACTTCATTCCAAATCCGAGCAACACCGAGTTTATCTATCTCGTGGGGCTGGAGCACGTTGTCGACTTCCTTACCAAGGACACGAAATCGCAAGCGCCGATCGTTCCATTCAGCTGCTCACAGTGCAATTCGGACTTTACGCCTGTGTGGAAGTGGGAGCCTGTGAAAATTAAAGGCAAAGGTAGGCGTGACTCATGCCATACATTTGAAATCCAGTGTGAACTAAAGTCTTGTGCGTCTTTCTTCGAATAGCTAAAGAGCACAAGGTGATCTGCGAGCAGTGCGTGACGACGAACGTGAAAAAGGCTCTTAAGCAGGAGCACACGAATCGACTGAAGACTGCATTTGTTAAGGCGCTGCAGCAGGAACAGGAGATTGAGCAGAGACTCGCGCAGGTAACATACTGAAGCGCAGCGCCTGGCTCCAAGTCCTCCTCAAACACGGATGTTCCTTCTATGCCTGCCAGGAACGCGATCCCTGAATCATTGCACATTTCTCCTCCTCGTCCTTCTTGCTCGCCGGTGTCCTTGAAACGTGTTCGGGTAATAATCGCGCTGTTTGCGACGCTGCAATCGCAATACTTAGTGGTGGTTGGTTGTGTTCGATGGTAGAATGGAGTGTTCGCGTCGAGCAGTCCGGCGCCGTCGCCCGTAACGCCAGAAGTGGTCGCCGTCCCCAAGGCGGCGACGCCCACGCCGGCGCCGCGGCACGCTGCCACGCCGCCCGCCGCCCCACCCTCGGCGCAGCCTACGCCGCCCCCGTCGCGCAGCTCGCACTCGTCGAAAGGGTCGGCGCGCACCACCGACACGGCCGCTGCGCAGCAGGCTGAGAACGCGTTTGGCGCAGCCGCCATGCACGCACTCCAAAGGCAGCTTTTACAATGTAAGTTTTATGCTCCCTGTACACATAGGCAAATGCATCTGCGGACGTTGGTCGATACAGCTGCAGGTGAACATCACGAACCGTCCACACATTGCAGATCTAACAGTCGATCTGCTTTCGATAGTGCAATTCATTATTAGAAGTAATACTATTGGGACCAATGAGGGTTACGATAATTGCAATTCTTTACCCCTTCTCCCACGACATTGGTTAGAATGGTATTTCTAGTAATACCGGATCATAAATCTAATGCACGATCGAAAGTAGTTTCAGTGTTCATTTTCGGCAGAAGCAAGTTGTAGGTTAACCCCTTACTGCAAGACGTTTTAATTTTTCGGAAAAAAAAATCTGATTTGTCAAATGTGTGTCCTGAATTCAGGAATAATTGTTCTAAGATTCTAAATCTCATGCAATTGGATTTATTTGGTGTTTTAGGGTTTGTGCCATATGTGCAACAGCATGCAGTAACGATTAAAAGTGGAACTATTGTGTTGCCTCCCTAAGGTGCAGGGAAATCTATTTCTAAAACTGTACCTTGATAGGCATGCTTTTTAAATCAATACAATCGGGAAAGCATTGGCCGAGTAATTTACAAATGCATTTACATTGATCCGGATAAAAATAACTATCCATATGCGGAAAAAGTTGTATCCGGGTAATCCGGATACAATTGCCAGCTCTACAAATGACCCCCTCTGCCCATACGCAGAGGCATCGGAAGATGACCGTCTGCAGACGCATTTGCCTAATGTGTTAAGGGGGTGATAGAGGTGTGTGACGATTGTTTGCTTATGCTATTTGTTATGTGTATACAGCACTACAGGCTGGTGGGCCGACCGCTGCGCACATGCTGCAGTTCAACCCGCTCTTCTATCCGTATCAGCTCGCGATGGCGCAGGCGGCGAGTGGCAAGAGCACGCCGAACATGGCCGACCTGCAGCGCGTCGCCGACATTCAGCGGCAGTACCTGCTCGAGATGATACCGCCGCAGAGCGGCGGCGGGCAGCGCCACAACTGGAAGACGTGATGCGACGCCGCCGATGCGAACCGAACCTAAGCCGGACACGCCGTTCAGTGATACAACCGATTTTAGTTAGTTAGCACGTTACTTTCGCGGTGCGCGACGCCGACGACGGACGCGGAGAGGTGGAGGCGGCTGGCGAGGGGGAGGAAGCGGCGTTGGCGTCGCACGCGTCCTCTTCCTCGTCGCGCCTTCAGTTAGAAATGTCAATTTCATTTTTTGTTTGTTTTTATTCATAGCGTTACGCATTAAGCATAAAACGATACCTATAATTTTCGGAGTAACTATTAATTTTGCGATTCGACGACCGTTCGACGTTTTCAATGTTGTATAGATCTCAAGCATGCGTACGAGAGGGCAAAAGAAAGCAATGACTTCAGTTCAATTTGTTCGTTGTTTTGCGCGACTTCCTGAGAGCAAATGAAAAGCGAGAGGAGTCAAGCAAGTGAAAGATGCTTGCGCTGAAGATCGCAGTGGTCCCCATTTTGTAGAATTGTTTTAGTTTCACTGCAAACCCACTGCGTTGATTCTGCACCGAACTACAATGAAATATTTTGATAACATATTGATTGACCTGGTGCAAACTCTTTCACAAGTGTAATGGTGAACGAAAACGTTGCCTACCGAGCATGCACGTGGATTAACGTTGACCTGGCGGAAGGAAGACAGTTCGATTGTGGATAAGAAAGGGCTTCGTTATAGGTTGGATTCTAGTTATTAATCGCGTGTTTCCGAATGGCCGCGATGTAATTTTTAAGTGGAACTCTCACGCAGAACACATGCATGTATATAAATGTTTTTACGGTGTACATTATTTTCACTATGAGGCGACGGCTTACTTCTATGTCTCCTAATAGTAGCGCGTGACATGTGCGGGATGGAAGCGGTCACGAGAGGACGAACGATTGCGAAGGTATGCGAACGATTGAGACTTAATGCGACTTATTTTCATTACGAGTTTGTACACGGAACACACATTCGGCGCGTGGTCGCGATATTTCAATTATTGACAGTTTGGGCGAATACGTAAACATCGTCGTCATTGAGTACCACACGCGTTGATCATGCGCGAACGCAAACAAATCTTTCGGCCTTATTCGTCATCATGAATTAATGAGAAATTCAATTGTACATAGCACAAAGAAATTCCTTCAAGACGTTCCCTTGATATTCGCAAGCGCTTGTCATACGTTACACACACTCTTCTTTGAACACACGCATTAAAATACGAAATCTTGCAAAAGTCAATGTAATCATTTTCAGCAGCAAACAACACATATGATAAACTATCAATATGTATTTATTCTAATGTACATTACTTTATTTTTAACGTATGGACAGGGAAATGTAGGCGTCGGATGACGAGCTAGAGTTGAATTGAATTTGCGAGTACGTTTGTAAAACTTTTGTAACACAAAATAATATGCTCAATCAATGTGTCTGTTTCATTATGTACCGACTATTTCAAATAGTAAAATTGATTTTTTTGAACTCAAAAAACTCAAACATGAAAAATTCATCTATCATTGCCTTTTCAGGTGTATTTTCTCACTATACAAAAGAAGATTGTTGCTACTCTTACATTACCTGACTGACCTTTGCTCTTCCCAATTCTTATGGTTACTTCCTGCATGCAATAGCTCCTGTTGCATGTGAAAAGTGATTGGATCATGTAAAACAGTTACTATAACAGTTCAAAACATATGCAAACTATATGTACTGTAATCAAAGTATGACTGACATGATTCAAATCTATGAGCATTGACTATTAAGCCTTGCAGACTTAATATACTGTTAATACATTATTAGCCAAGCATGTTTTATAAAACTCAAATAGCAGCATTGCTATGATACATGTTGTTTAAAATTTTGCTTTATTCTATTTTAATATACAGCTTATTGTTACATAGGATATATTATAGTATTTAGATTTATTGTGAGTTAACTAACAGATGCAGATGCAGTAATGGCTGATGTAAGTAATCGCTGATTTCTGAGCATTATCACTTTTTTTAACTCTTGCTTCAAGTCTGTGGGCAGTTCTAGCTCATCAACACCCTCTGGACCTTCAAATAAGTTGCGAATGCACAGTATTGATTGATATCGCAAGCTATGCAAAGGCAAGGTGATATACACAAACTTGCGACATTCCGTTGGTTGAATGGGATACATTAGATTGGAATTGTTGCTGTTTGCATGTTCATTTGTTGACATTGGCATGTAAACATATTTCAAGTCCAATAACATTCTATCTTTTGTTAACACATCCTGTGCAAGCCATGGGTGGGTTTTGAATGTATCCATATCTATCCAAAAATGCGGAGGAAGAAGCTTGTAGCGTATGGATAGTCCAGCAAAATTTATCCAAATTAACTCAACTACTGATCTTGTCCTATTGATAAATCTGACATACACTTTTTCCGTTGATTCTCTTGACCGTATCGGTTCAGCAGAATTGCGGTTTAAGGCTAAATCTGGGTTATTCATCTGTTAAAAGTAATAATAACATCAATAGCAACAATTAGAAACATAAACAAATTCGGATTCTTCTCAGTTTTCTTTTTCTTTTCTTAGGTTAGGTCTTATCATTTGTGTATTTGGATCTATAATTTGGCTGGGATGGCAATTTGCGTAGCAATTATCGGCAAAGACGTGAGTTTTTATAAATAAAACGAAATACCTGCATGATGTTAAGAGCTTTGGATGTTATTCACTGCTTAATATTAATAACACACAAATTATATTGAAATCAGCAGATTTTATATCATAACCTTTATGCTATATGAATTGTATGACAGCAGTTAGCTGATGGGCAAACAATTTATATTATGCTCATGATTTCAGAATGCTCCCAAGTACTTTACATGTACTAAGCCTGAAGAAGAGCTTAATCTTCAATATAAAGTATTGTCATCACTGGATATTATTGAGGAAAAACTGAATAGCTCTACAAAGAACTCAGAACATAGGGAATTATTTTTGGGCAATTTGTATTCTCTCGAGTCACATAAAATGTTTGTTATGCTTGATTCATATTGCTATCTGATTAAGGTTCATACATTTTTTATTCTAGATATGGATATGTCACAAATACCAAGATAAAATTTGTAATTGTTGTTGATTCAATGAACACAGCTCTAAGAGATAATGAAATTAAATCAGTAAGTATATGTCATTACTATCATCTATTATCATCATAAGTTATGAAAGTATTTGTGTATTTTTTGTAGATGTTCAGGAAATTACATTCTGTATATGCAGATACCGTATGCAACCCATTTCACATTCCTGGAGAACAAATTATCTCCAAGTAAGTATTTCATATAATTCGACTATTAAAATTAAAAATTGATAACACTTTTGATTTGATTTTAGGCAGTTTAACATCAAAGTGAAGAATATAATTAGTGGTGCTGTGTAATTTATTAAATTATGGTTATTTGTCATTTTTGAAATTGCATATATGAAAGCAAGCTGTATATTTAGGTTAAGATGCATTTCTATGTAATGGAATAAGTAATTACAATATCATATTCTTCCTCCATGGATCCCAAATCTTCATAAAAATGTAGAACCCACGTTATCAAAGTGGTGGAAATTTTTGTCCCTTACCCTCCTATTCTCAAAAATTTCTTACGTGATTAGCTGTCCGCAGGGAGCACAATGGGACCTTGTAACCTATGGGCGACAACTCGTCAACGCGATGCATCCGAAGTTGCTTTGTTCAGTAGTTTGATGCAATAATATTGTGGATAATAACTTGAAAAGTTGACCGATCGCTGACATTCTAATCTAAGAACATCTAAGAGCACAGAAACTCAACTCTTTGTTCACGTGGCTTACATTTCTGAAGAATGCTGAAGACTCGTATAGACTCTGTAATTACAATTATTGTTCTGACGAAGAGTTTTTGTTTATACGACACAGTTTGCTACTCAGATGAGTACAGCGAGATTTTAATAAATGACATTGGCCTTCAGTGACATTTCTGAACAGAGCTTTATAAACGAGATACAACAATAATTAAGGTGTCAATTGAAGGTACATGAGACCTGAAAATTGACACGTGCTTATTTCTTCTTGTGAGATGATAGTGACCTTCAAATAGGTTTGTGTTCGTAACGCTCCTCTTTAAGATTTCTCCATAGTTTACTTAAATAAATCATCATTATATCACAGAGTGGCGAGTCGCGGTAAAAATTGTAAAAACAAAATAGCACTAGAAATAGTATGGCTTTGTATTCTTTCATATAGCATAGGTAGTCGATTCTTTTTAATTCGAGGTTCACATTGAAAAAAGATTGATTGATATGTAAAGCAAACAAATACCTAATATGAACTTAATAAGAAATAAATGAATTTCAATAGTAGGGTGCCTTAAGAGAGAAAAAGATTACTGAAGAGGGAGTTGTAGCAATATATTGAAATTAAATTAAAATATAAACAAATAACTTGATATTTATTACAAAATCGTTTGTAATTTGGAAATTAATTTTTATATTTTATAATGTAGGTTGTGAAATATTTATTTTAAAGTTTTGTATCGGGTCTTCGCAAAAAAACTTGGGCACGCTGCACTAGAATGTTATCGGTATTATCAAATAGAAAAAAACGTTAATGATCTTATTTGTGAGTACAACAACTTTTCTTTTGTTCTTATATCAACACAGATAGCGAATTTCTATTTACCTAGCGTGATAATTTAATCCCTAAACATAAGAAAATATAACGCTGTTAATTTCTTCTACGGAATAGGGATATAAAGCACATGTTGTCGAGTCGTAAGAGATATCGCTAAGGTCACACGGATTGAGAATGAAGTTTTGCATCTTACGGTGAATCCTCAAGTCGACGTAGACGCGGATGGAACAACGAAAGTAACATTTGTTCGTGTACATCTGTACTTTCTCCTTTTATACGCATTTATCGCATGTGGCATAGTTGAAACGGAAACCAACTTTATCCTTTGATCGTAAAGATCGTCAAAAAGCACGTATCGCACGTATCCAGTATCAAAGATTACCATAATCCACGAGCAGTGTAAATAATAATAGGAATTTGAAGCGTCAAGGGGTTGGAGATTCTTATTATCTGAATTGTTGTAATCATACTGCGTTCCTTCCTTCGCCTGCTGTAAATATCAAAGTTAATGATGCGTTTCTTATCGTTTGATGCCAACGCACGATTATGTCACCATAATCTCTCCGAAAATTGTGCGTGAAGGATTGCAAGCAATTTTTCGGTTACTTAACGACTGAGTTACCTTAGCGTTGATTCTGTTTCCTCATGTGAATAATAAACTTTTTGTTGTTACACGCACAGTCTTCTCGTATGCAAAACGTTGAAATCAAAAGATGTGTGTCGGATGCATAGAGTAGAAACAAATGTTGTTTGGGACAATTGTGAAGGCTGGGTTATTTAAAAGGAATCATCGATTTAGCATAACATCGTCGAATCACGCACGTTTGGTTCGTCGTCTTGGGCAGCCAATCTTTGAACGCCACGCTGCATTGAATGGCTCGTTAATTTCGCGTGTGCTCGTGCCTTTTAGAGCCTATATTATGCACGCATTTTCTTGAACGTTCGAATTTTCAGCTCGGAACGACGCTTGCATCCTCGGCACGTAAT
>JAODFX010202870.1:0-20296 GCA_027580035.1 Dorylogaster longipes
CGGTTTTACAAGCGTTTTACTCCATTTTAATGAATGCAATTTGCCAAATGTAGTCAATTACGCTACAAAAGACGTGACATAAGCACTATAATAACACAATGCGTAAGCAAACGGTTTACTATTACTAGTAATCTAGGAATTTTAATTAGTAAAAAATTCAAAAATCCATCATTTACGTTAATAACTAGGGATAAATCTGATTCCGAAAGCGACATAGTGGATTGTCCAATACAGTAGAGCATCGATAATCCGCACGTCAATTATCCGAAACGTCAATAATCCGAAAGCTTTTATGGGAATATTTTAAGTACATTTTTACAATAGTAGTATACTTATATAAGGCATTGTATAAGCCATGTAAGGTGAACTTACTAACTGTATTGAATTCCATTAGATATCATAATTGAAGCCCACACTAAAAAAGCTTGTTTAATTTTTGTTCGAAAATCCGAACCGCCCTCGGTCCCAATTAGTTCGGATTCGTGACGCCCTACTGTACATCGGTATCGGCGATATTTTCCAGCAAATACAAGGATACTATTTTGAATTTCGCACTACAAAAAAAAGCAATGTAAACGCGTCTATCGTTTATTCAACTTCACTGACATAGAGGCATGAGTTATGCTTTATTCATCCCAATAACTCAAAAGATGTAAATCTCTTTCAAATTTCTTTTTTCCACTGCAGGTCCATTCAAATGTGCTTGCAAAATCGATTTTCAGCACCTAATTTGAGAATTTGTTTTTACACTAAAATCATCTTAATATTATCTTAAATTGCGAATACTATTATAATTGCACTCATATCGATAAAAAGCATATCGATGCATCCCTATTAATAACTAATATAAAAATTTCAGCATAATATCCCAAAAAGTGTCTTTTTCTAACTCCCTCCCATAGTCATTTAACCCCGTTCCTATTCCTTTGCCAAATGATGGCATATTCTTTCCGGAAGTTGAAAATAACGAGCCGCAAGTAGTACCCATTCCGAAACACCTCATTACGAAACCTGCAGTCTAGGATAGCCTGTTCGACTCAGACAGTCCGCATCAACCTAACGAAACGACGATCTCGGTGGGTCGCGAGACTGCAGCAAATGCCTTTTTTAGTCCGTTTGCCGGGTGCACGAACGTGCTATATGTATTAAATTACAAAAACCATGTAATGCACACCGAGGTCACCCTTCTGCCGCCATGCAAACAACAGCCGGCGCCCTTCAAACCACAGATTTCTCGTTTTATTGATTAGACTTGATCGATCAATCACCAGCAGGCGTCTATAAACACGCGAGCAGTAGGGTTGCCAGTGGTGGTTCACCTCAAGGACGTTATAAATACGCAGAGCAACAAATTAACAAGTCATTCACTAAAAATACAAGTGTGGAAATATTTGGTCACGTAATGTTGGCTTTCCTACTTAAAGCAGTAAGATCCTTCATGCCACAATGATGACCTTAATATTTCAATCACAAATTAAGCGAATGAAAAATTCTGCTTGCTTGTGACCCTCAAACTTGACGTGTTTGAAACATGTGCAATTACGCACCATTACTGCTCAAATTTCGAATTCAAACATTCATTTCTAATATGCTTGAATAAATAATGAACAAATACACCAATATGAAAATTAATATTGTTCTAAAAAGTAATTATGAACTCTTGACAAATGTGATAAGATTTAGTGGTTTTCCTTGCTTCACCTAATCAATAAAATCAACTTTAATTAATTTAAATAGATGTACATACTACATCCCGCAGCTCCTAAAACTATGATTATGAGGCAGAACAAGAAAAAGAAATGGCAATATGCGACACAAAAATTATACTCAAAATAGTTGCGCAAATTGGCAACGCATTGTAGTGATTCTGTAGAGGCACACGATAGCTATACCAATCAACTCCTAAATCTATGTTTTCTATGAGTAAAAGTGAATATTTCGCGAATATAAATATGAACTAATAATTAAGAAAAAAATACGAGAAATTTCAATCGAGTGCGGGATTAATACATTTTGACGCAAGTTTCACCCGGATGCATATAATTTGGCAACCCTGCGGCCTAGGGCCAATTGATAGCATCAAGCTGTCGTCAGAAGTAATGGTGGGCGATGATGACGAATGACGATAGGTTGACGAACGCAGCGTGATCGGCGAGTATGAGCTGTTTACGAAGCGGTGCGAACGTGCGATCTGCTCATCTACGCGATGACGTAAATTCGCAGTGCGACATTTCCGATTATGGGTTCTACGCGACGCCGCGCCATCGTCGCGAGGCAATCATACCCAAATGTTGGGCAAGTCACGGACAGACACCTGCCGATATACAAGTGAACCGGGAAATGGAATGGTCCGAAAAATCGTTCGCCGTCTTCTATAAACATGTTAAGGTGGCCAAGGTGGCCTAGCATTCATGCGTGGCAAACCATGTATGTATACATGGTGGAAATACACTTCATACTGTGTGATGTACTACATAATATCACACATAATGTCAAATAAGAGAGTTTGAAAGCGCACCCTGAGCACTGATGACGCATACCTTATTTTAGCCGGGGCATACGCTACTTTAATAAAAATAATAAAAATAATAAAGCTGCGAATACAACAACAATGGCAATACACAACCAACATCTTTGAAATTTATAAATTGTTGTTGGCCTTTCATGTTCTATTGATTGGTCTGAGCTCCATTGTTCTGCGCTATGCCATTCCCGAGATCTTTGAATTAGTTTTTCCTTACATGCTATTTCGATAAATAGGATGTGTGTGAGTAGTGAAAAGCAAGCTGGAGGATACCTACCACAGGGTATTTAGCCACCCCAAACGGGCAGTTCCGAAGTACCTCTCCCGATTTTTTTAAATATACGCTTATTTTAACCTTTAATCAACACACCATTACACTTTGTCGCCCTATTATGCCCTATTATTGCTATTGATTGGTCCATGTCCCATTGCTCTATTTTTGCAATGTTGCAAATTTAACATTTCTCTAAAAAATTTCGAAATTTGGACGAACATTAACCTTCAATATTTTGAGAACGGTAAGAAGCACCTAATGCATTCCTGTACAATTCTTGATCTTCTTTTGATGCACTATCCATATCTAGGGTCCATATCCAGATCAAGAAGCTATGCGAGTTACAAACAGAGCGAGAGGACGAGAGGCAGACAGATCGAAAACAATAACGTACTCCTTTCGGAGTTCGTCTAAAATGTAAACGAATAATTCGATTTAAAGAGGTGAAAGGATGGATGTTAAAACAGTCAAAATATACCCATATATACTTCTAAAACAATTACGTCTTGAAACTGATGATTGAGGAAATTACCTGAAGATGGATGAAGAAAGTTACGTTACGCCATTAGAAATGGAATCATCATTAATTGCAAAAGAAAAGTTCAATAGTTTATTTTAGGAAGTGTTGTGGAAAATTTCTAAGGTCCGACATTATGAATGACTTCGCACCTTACTACTTGACTAGAGATGTAACAAAAGAATATTCTCGAGAATATTCAGTCTTGAAAAATTCTCTATGAGGAGATATTCAATATGTTTGAAGATTTCAAGCTTGTTCTGAGAAAATTCTCCATATGGAGAATATTATTCTCGAGAATTTTCCATCACTAGTGTTGACGAGCTATTTGGTCACGCATCAACAATCTTGTGTGAAGATTGACGAGTGCGTATACATGTTTTCCGGTTAAACTAGAAATCTTGTGTAACACACATGTACGAAAATTTTTGGCCACACACTGGCCACACACTGACCTAGATTTGGCCAGCATTACTGCACAAGGGCTTTGCCAACAGTCTAGACCAGGTTTAATGTAGGCAACAAGCACCTCACACGCAGGCATTTAATATTAATATGTACTCGGTAAAATATAAATGCGCAAAACATTACATAGAAAGTTCTATTACACATTCTAAAGAGTCCGAAAAAAACGCTGCATCGAACTGTATGAACTTCATTCAAATGAACTGCACTACTCACTCTACCGTCACGTCGCCCACATGCAAAAATGTGCAACTCAGCATGAGAAAAACAACTTAGGAATTTATAGAAAACGACATGCGCAAGTGCATTACACAACTCAACATTACTGGAAGTAATTTTATTTTCACAATAGCCGATTTTAAGATTTTTTCTTGATGAAGTTAGAGAAAATTGAACTTATATAAAGTAGAAAAGAATTGAGGGCAATCCGAACCATAACACCGAAAATAAGAAGAATAAATCCCGTGCATGTTGCGTCATTTTGCATCGAGTTTAACTAATGATACATTCATGCCCTCAAATATCTATTTGCTCCCGGTAAGTAGTAGCGAGTTATAGTTTCAATAGTTTCACATTTTAGCTCATTGTAAACAAACCCGATGTTATTGTCAAACATAAATATAGGTAATCAATTAACAAACCATCTCCAAACTGAAGTAGAATTCAACAACTAGAATAACCCACCGGCGAATGAAATTAAAACAATATACGTATCCATTCGATGTCTATTTGAACAATCATGGCATAATAAAACTGACCAATATTGCGTCAACATACACGCATAAATAAATAAATATAAGGCTCCATTGAAAGTGCAGTTTCTAGTTTAAAGCAAGCACATGCGTCTTCAATTAGCCCTTGTATCTTAATTGACATCGAGAACATGCAGCCTTAAATGTTATTCCAACTTAAAAACGATCGTTGAGTGGCTTGTGTAAGACCGGTAAAAGGTTAACAATAAATTACTCCATCAATGAATCGCGTGTGTGCGCACAATTTGCATAATGCACGGCGTCGTCGTGGAAAAATTGCTGGGTAAGTGACACTGGCATCAAACTGAAGCAATATTTCATTCGATTGCTATTTACGCCGAGAATAATCACTATTGTGGGGCGTACGTTTTTCATCACGCCATGCTCTATAGTCTATATACAACTAACTGGCGCAATTAGGTGTCAATTGGCAGTAGTCTTTCAAGCACCCCAAGCCATTACAGTTTTTATTCGAATATTAATGAAGTACGCGTAGGCTGGCAGACGATTTATGCCGCGTTGCGCTCGTATGATCATGATGTACGATGGATGCTCGCAACTAATGTCAATCGCAGGCCATTTGCAATTTTTCATGCGCAATTGCGAGAAGTGGTCAGCAATCGGCACGGAATTAATAATGTTGCGGAGAAATATCTATGTGTGTATAATGATACTGTAGTTCTCACATAATTTACGCCTGATTTACACATCGTGTGTTCAAGCCTTATATATGCATTACACTTCAAGAACGGAATTGTGGTCAGTGTTACCGAAAGGATTTATTTCACTATCACTGATAAGGCATTAAACAAAAACAAGAGCACAAGCATCTTGATATAGGCAACTTTATATGCTATTGTAATTGTAGTGTGATGATAATATATCAATATCGAAAAATATGCTATACATATAGCAAAATCCTGTTTATAATATCTTTGACTATTTTGTCTTCAAAGTTAATAAACATTTCCAAACAGCAAAACTGTATCACTGGAAGATTGAATGTCGCAAGAGCAAGAGAAAATTACAAATAAACATTTGTAGAGTTGTTTTTGAAATTAGAAAATTTGATTGTGACATTTGTTTGCCAGTTTTTGATGAATATTTGCTGCAAAAGTTAATTGCATCGTGAAACTAGAAGCAATTTTAGCACATTTTGCAGCTACATTACCGTAGAACATTAATCAACAAAGTTTGGTAATTGATTGCTCAATGAAAATTCATAAGTAAGTACACAATGTGGCAGCTGACGATCAATAACGCTTGCTACACTTGCAATTGTCTCATTCATAAAGATTCACCGACCAATGTTTCCGATATTCCAATATTTCATGAACTTTGCACCCACAATTTGATCGGCACTTTGTTAAAAAAAGCTCATATTTATGTCTCCAAATGAGAATCTTAAGTCGAAACGTGTGACACAATGTGTTTCCTGGACTGCCATTGGGCGAGACTACGACAGCGGTAGCAGCAGAGGCCTAATCTAAATGAGCCATTAGAGTAAAAGAACCGGATATGATTTGCAATTCAAGCAACTGAAGAAAATATCAATTGAAAGTCACCAAGTCGCAAAATTAACCTACACACTGATTCAGTCTATGCATAGGTATTGCATTTGCATAAAACCTGTAACTCAGAATAGAAAGATTGAATCGTAGTTAGGCGTCCAGATTTAGTGCGTTGACTAAGTGTGAATGTACGTGATGCTCGTCAGAGAGTAAACACGTCGCAATGACGTGCCATGCATCGCGATACAAATCTACGCCATTGGCTTCCATTTATTTACGCACAATCTTTTGTTTTCGCCAAACAATGGATCGTAAGATGATTGTGCGCAGCGGGCACTTCGCCAGTGTGCGAGCAGCGTATGCAAGCAGCAAGGTGCGAATCAGATCAGGAACCAAGCAAGCAAGCAAACAAACAAAAAACAAGCGTATCAGCGCGTTGTTTTATTGTCCGATTCGATTTTACGACTCGCTGATGACGTGCGGTCTGCAACTCTCCCCGCATGGAATTGCACGTCACACGCTCGCCCACGACACGGATTTTACTCGCGAAGCGGTTGCATCGCCGGTTGGTTGACGCGCACTAAATTTAGCGGATTAAACGGCGACGTGCGCGCTGAAAAAAACGCGAGCGGCGCACGTCGCGGGACGCACGCAGGTAATTGCGCACGCCGCGATCGGCATGCATCACGTTGATTAAGCAATTCCCAGGTGGGGCGCACGCGCATTGCGACCGCCGCCGTAATCTAGCTTTAATTGCGCGCGGCGCGGCGCAAGAATGCAAAGTAAATTACATGCGTCGAGCGAAAATGAAAACGAATCCAATCCCCATCAAGACTCTATTTGTCGCAACACGGGCAATGAAAAAAAGTGCCATCAGCGATTTGTAAGCAGGTCGCGCGCGATGAAAAACAAAAGCGAATCACGAATGTCGCCAGACGCACAAGAAACGTTCAAGAGTCTGACAAATACGTCTTTTTAGGCCCACAAGTTTTTTATCATCATTGCTCGGCATCGCTTAATATAGCAAACAAACGCTTCAATGCAGTTATACCTTATATAAATATTGTAATTACAATTAAGAGAAACAATACTGGCAGAAACAGTTCTATACCAATATTTTCCATATTTATCCTTTCTTTTTTCTCAGTTGGATACCTCCATAAATTGAAGGCGAGTCTCATGCCATTCCCAGCTACATTTCCGGCACTTTCCTATCTTGAACTTTTCGTTACTTAAATATTACTTATCTTTGAAGTTATTAAATTTGTCTATGCTCATCGATGCGCGCAGTACAATAACATTTGCTGAAAATCTGACAAATGTATTTAAGTTCGCATTGTCTTTACAACCGTAGGCAGTGTTATAGAAAATATTGCATTTTTGCATTTAGGCGTTACTGAGGATTTGCTTTCAATACCGATAATTGTTTCACAGTATCACTATCCAAACTGATTCGTTGTAAAATTTATTGAATTGTTTACGTTATAATAATATAAATATAAATCTTTGGTCGGGCGGTTTTTGTTACGTGCTATTATTTGATAATTTAGCGACGATGCCACTTTTTTAAACTGCTAGAACAAGCTTTTTGAAATGTGGGAAAAAGAGGGGGGGGGGCGCAGGAAAGTTAAAATATAGTATTAATAAGGCAATAATAGACCATTATCGCGGAGGCAAGTAGCAGAAAACGTAAATGTTAAAGAAAATTTAACAACGCTACCATCAGTAATTTCCTTGCTAAGAAACTAGTACATAACGTAGGTAAGGCATACAAGTCCAAACTGGTCCAAAGAGCTCACTACTACTAGAACTTGAACCATCGAGACATTCTCAATTTTCAAACTAATTATATACCCTTATTAATTTACTATTGGAATCAGCACTGAAAATCTAATTCATTAGAATTAGAATTAGATTTTTACGTGTGCAAATTCCTTACAAGTAAAATTATCATCAACTAATTCATTACAGCTAATTAGTTAGCTGCTTAATTAGTTACCCATTAATGGTATTCACAATTAACAATTTAGGTGATAGTACAAGGAACACAGGTAACATGAGAAATTTGTACAGTAATAGTTTTCACGTCTTGTGTCGAGGGTTGTAGTCCGAATGAGCTGTCCATCGAACGCGATTGAGCGTTTCGTGTACTGTCCATCTGCTCGCACACACAGCAGTTTTACACCACTTGTATTTCTTTGTGAACACATCTGTGTTTTTCTTTCAACCGTCGGTTGCTCTAACGCGCCAATGTTCTTAAATAAAAATTCCAACCGCCTAAAATATTAGATATGCAGATTACTGTGAAATAGAGATGGACATGGTAACGGTAAATACGGAAAAACCGCGGTAATGTGGTAACAATGTTTTCTTCACGGGAAAACTGTAGACGGTAAAATTCATCGTGGAGGTGTAAATTACGACAAAATGCAAACAGCTAACCGATATGTTTGCTAACTCTTGGCCAATTTTTAACTAGTAGAAATAATTTTAATCCTAATTCAAAATATGGTGCAATTTTCTAGAAATTGCTTAATTAGCTTTAGTTAGATTCAAACACGATACCTTGATAATTAATTACTTTGATGTATATTGGGAAGGACGGGTACGCAGATGGGGATGGAATGTAGGTCTTTACTTATTTACGTTACTTACTTTGTGATTTTAAACTTGAAATGCATAAAGTTAAATGTCCCAATATTCGTTAAGCTAAGGCAATATTTCTTAATAGAAACATAGAATGAACTGAGTCCATTCTTCATGTAATATTTGTTTTAACGAGAGGAATAATCTTATACTCTAATTTCAAAAATTCACTCCCTTTTCATTTCTTTCTAATTTCACATTTTTATGCACCAGTATTCGTCAGGCCAAAAAACGGGCTGTTCCAATTGTTGTAACTTAACGTCTTAACGAATCACAAATATCATTCGGTACTAAAAGTATAGAAATTGAATATAACTGTAATTTGCAACCGGCTGCTTAAGTTATGATATTTTCCAGCGAAGTGACGAATACTGGGTCAGTGATGAATACTCGCACATTTACCTTACTCTGTTACATTATGTATCTAAACAAACATGTTCAGTTAGTACATGAATAGCAACTGCTAATAAAGAATTGTAAGATTTGGGAAACTCTTGCCGCAAAAACAATACCAAAAGGAGGACTGAAAGGGGAATAGTAGAGACGATGTACAAATGTTTTAACGCAAGACCAATAGCAAGACTAGGACTCGGGTAACACTAACAATAAGCGCAGTAAAGCTTGGCTGAATCATGGGTACAATAGTCAACTATGTTCTTCCAGCTGTTCCGCGATATGAAACGTTACTGATCAAATATCTATGACTGATTTCAAGAAAGTAAATGTTATTGTTACTACTTAGTTTTTTCAACCAATAAATCGGAATCTCCAGTATGAATACAGCAGAATATCTGCCAATCTGAGATGATTTGTAATTCCCAGACGTATACTGATCCATATTGAAATGCTTAAATTTTTGCCGATGTTTCAATAGTCTTTGATGATGAACGATCCAGACAAAAAAATTATCGAGTTTATCATTATATTAAACGTACTCACGTAAATGCTTGTTGTGCTAACAAGATCACACTTGACAAGAAATGCTACGAAAAGGATGTTTTTTAAATGTTTTCTGAAAAAGGAGAAATTTGCAAAATAAACAAAGTGTATTTTTTCTCAATTTAACACGTAATCAAATGGGAGCTGGAAATTTCTGCTGTTTTCAAACTGAGATTGTGATTTACTTGACATAAGAAACACATCCAAAATACACAGATACTTGGATTAAAGACGAAGAAGTATTACATTTGGAAATAATAAAAATAAATAGTTAGGAGATTAGCATCCGTTCTCTAGTAACAATAAATGGGCGCGTTATTTGAATTTAATGAATACAAACCGTGAATAATTTTAAAGAGTCTGTGTGTGCCTCTGTGTTTTTATCTTGATTGTGAATTTCTATTCACTTTTAGCCTTTTATCAAATAAACTTGTCAATATTGATTCACAGGTGGAAGTTAGTTAGTTGGACGTTAGTCAAGAAAGCGATTTAATTTTTATTTTGACTAACTCGATACTTTAGAACAACCTTAAGGAAGCACTTATTCGCACTCGTATTACCAATTTTCTTAATAACTGAACAGCAATATATTGAAGTTACTTGTACATTTTATTTGTTCAAATAGTTGTTTTGTTAATATCCCATATTCCTTTTTCTTTTACAATGCCCCCTTTGAGTTACATATATTCCACAGTACATTATGGTTAACTATTGGATTTTATATCAAAACTTTATCTTTACCTTTCCAAAATGTATAGGATTGATAATAATGAACATTATTATGACTTTTTAGATAGTAGTAGCTCAAACATCGGCATGAATACAAACCTGTGAAGAAACGTAGCAACTGCACGCCTTTGACTGCCGAGCAATGCAACTGAGTACGCGTTGGCTGCGCGTGCAGCCTGCGAGGCGCGCGGTTTCTGACGTGCAGCATGTGCAGCACTGCGCGAAATCAAATGTTTTGGCCACGAGCATGATGATAATTCAATCCGCGGGCTAATAATAGCGCTCCTCGCCGGAGCAAAGCGCGACACGAGCAGCGCTTCCAGCGCATCGCCGAGTCGCTGCGTGCGCTTGTGTCAACCCGAGCGAGTGCGCACGAGACTGATAATAATGAACCGTGATCTTCGCACGTTCAGCAGCGGCAGCCTTGACGTTGTATTCCATTGCAAGGTTTGCCTTCGCAGCGCACTAGACATCGAACTGCGTGCGTGTCTCTTGCACCCAACGAAACTTTGTCACAGCTGGACAACAACGTTCATTTGTTTATCTGCACGCCCTCTGGTGACTAGCGCACTCTTCATTAGGGACTGTATACGAGTGAAAGATGCTAAAAACACACCGTTATCGTCGCGGAGCGATATCTATCGAGTGCGGTGGGATGATGAACCGGCCACTGTTGGATATTTACCTTCATCGCCCGCACGACGACGATTGCATGTCATCGCCGACGGCCGCTCGATGTTCCTAACAGGGAATTAGAGGTTTCTAACCTTTCGGTTAGCGATGTTACGCTTGATTTTCTCGTAACTGTTAGATACATGCCACTCCACTCGAATCAATATCTATTAGTTAATAATTCGTATGCACTTCCAGCGAAAACGATTGGCGATGCTCATAAGAGAAGGGTTGCGTTTCAAAACATGGAGTTGCCGAGTGGAGGAAATAAAATGCCAGTCAAACAAGGGTGGTTGAAGATGGCCTTTTTGTCGAGGGGTGCCTCGATTATCTAAAGCACCCTCCGCTAACTTGCACCTCACAGCGGAAAGCTTCTGAATGCACGCTTAGGGATCGCACGCAACGCAATCTTTCAATTTCCCTTCTCCTTCTGCCAACAAATAAAGATGCGCTCACGAGCGTGGCAAGTTGATTAAACCTAAACTTGACGGAGATACGTGTTTGGTTGCAATTGAAATTCGTCTGGGTGCTGCTGCGAAGTGGAGTAATTCAAAGCAGCAGGGTGGCCAAATACTGGTAAACATTTAGTAATAGCAAAAGTTTATTTTAAATTATAGCAACGAAAATGATATGCAACCCCCGGCCAACCAGTATAATTTGTGCGTATGCCTGAATGAAAGTGACGAAGTGGAATGGCAATTTTTAACTCAAAAGATGTATACATAGCAGTAGGCATTGGTTTGAATGACAAGAGGAAGTGTATGGAAGTGTATATGGCGAGGAAATTTTCGTTTTGATTGACGATACAACAAAGGGTAGTTCGAGTTTGTCAGAGTCACGCTCTGCTGACTTGGACTTTTCCTCGCCTCCTTTCACTTTCCATCTGAATTGAAAGAGTAGCCGAAACGCCGAACGCGTTCGCTCAATTTCGCTTCTCATTCTGCGAACGAATGAACATTCGGCAATCAAGAAGATTGCCGAACCGATAAAGAAACAAAAGCGAGCATGATTTTCGCGCTGTCGTGCGTTTGCCGCACTGAATTTATGATTACGCGATGAGTTCACAAGAAAGAAGCAAATCATCGCGTTGTAATTTGCGCACTGCTAGACGATGCGGTGTTACTAAGCGCATATGATTCATTTCTTTCCGGCGCAGTCGGCGGATTTCCAATGCGGATCGTAATCAAAGATGTCGCTTTCATCGCTTGACATTCCTCATTCAATTGGCCCCCAGGGGGCAAAGAGATCGCCTTGTTTACTTCGTGTGGTTGTGGTGGTATACTCTCTGATCGACACAAGGAAACGCTTAGCGCCGACATTTGCAATGGCGTTGTGACGAGCAGATGAAAGAAAGATCGCGCTGCGAGCCGCGTCGAAGCCGTGCGTTGTTTAGAAAAGCGAGCATGCAGGCCGGCAGTAACCCGGCGTAAAACTAGACCAGAGGTGTAAATAATATGAAACGACTTGCTGATTGCGAATCTTCGTCTGGAAAACCTCCGCGCGCTGCGCCGGTAGGCGTTTTTTGCCGACGTGTGCGATTTGCCCGGCCGTTTCGCCGGCGTGAAATCGTGAAACCCAACGCGCACAACGCTCGACACGCGCGCACGCAGAGGCAATGAAATTCATACGGTCGCCATTGGCGAGTTTTTGCCATTTGAATGTATGATTTTATGCGTAGTACCCTTGAAACACACCGCATGTCAGACTAGGCGAAACAGCGCCTGCCTCTCTCTCTCTCTCTCTCTTGGTCGTGTCCTTTTTCTCTTCGCGCAGCCGAATTCGTCATATTGCTACTTGAAAGCAACCTTCAAGAAGTTCTTACAAATCTACGAATCAACGAACCAAAGAAGTCAGAAATCTAGCAGTGATGAATGGTCTACATTTTTACTATACATGTGTGTGGTGTGCCTTGTTGCTTACTTCTTAGCCGCTTTCGGTCGTGCATTGGATTCGTAATCCATTATTACAAGTTATTGTACGCATGTACTTTCAATATATATTATCCCTTATTCCTATTCCATTGTTACTTCATCATTAATATTACTTATATGTATTATATAATATGCATGTATTATTATTATATTATTGTTATATTGTTATTCTCATATTTTGTATTCGTATATCTATTTTATATTTGTGTTATAACTAGTTTTGTGTAGTACTATCTATTCTTGAGACTTGTTTTGCGCCACGCGTTTCCATTATACTCATCAGGGCAAAAGTCATATTGTAAATTGTGTATAAATACGAGTAGTATGTGTAATAAATTCAGTCTTAGTCCACTATTCAAGCTCCACGCCAAGGTCTAGCGCGTCTGCACCCTAACATTTTGGTGTCAGAAGTATTTTTAACCATTATATCAATTGTCGCTATGGTATCAGTCTGCAACTCCTGAAGTCTTCAGCACCGATATTAAACCAAATCTTCGATTGGTACAACTGGTTCCGAACCGGCGAGCAACAACATCACTCACTGCTGTTTTTAAGAAGAGTCCAGACGCAAGTCCAGTCTACGTTGTCTTCCCGTCGCAAAATCTGCAGTATTGCAACGATCAACAGAGCTGTTCTGGAATGGTCCTGATACGGTGAGTCTTTCGAGATTTTCCTTTTAACCACTCCCTTGATTAAACCTTTACGTCTTGAAGTCTTATTAGTGGATTAATTCTCAAACAAAATGGTAGATAATGATGATAATATTGTAGTAAATGGAGGAGTAGAAGAAATTGATTTGAAAATTCTCATATCTTTGATTAAACAATTTTCTGGTAATCGGGACGAATTACAAGTTTTTATTGCTGATTGCAACAATGCATTCTCACTAGCATCGCACGCGCAAGCGCATATTTTATTGAAAGTTATTATCGCAAAAATTTCTGGAAAAGCAAAAGTAGCGTTAATTAATCATAACTTTGAAACATGGGATGAGTTGAAAACTTTCTTACGTACACATTATCAAGATAATAAACATCATGCGACGCTGTTACTAGAATTAGTAAATATATCTCAGTACACGAACGAATCAATTACTGGCTATATCGAGCGTATTGAAACCGCGTTAAAGAAGGTAACTACATCAGTAACACAAAATAATACGATCCAGGAAGAACTTGTAGGTAAAATCGCAATGTTGAAAGAAGTGGCACTAACTCGACTAATTTATTTTTGTAATCCAAATATTTCGAAACTACTACGGCTTAGAGATTGCAAAACATTTAATGAAGCGACAAATTTCGCGATCGAAGAAGAAAAAGCAACGAATTTAAGAAGTTCACGTCCGTTTGTTCAGACACAGCACGGTCATAACGGCAATCATAGATACTTCAACAATAATGGTAGTAATTATGTTAGGCAGAGTAATTATCCGCGAAATAACAACGATCAAAAGATTGAAAAGGATCAGAGATTTTGTAATTTTTGTAAGAAAACTGGGCACGTATTTGATAATTGTTTCAAACGTCGGAATATTAACCAAAATACCCAAAATCATCAAACCAATAACGAGCGTCAAAATAGACAAGTAGGAAATAATACATCGTCGAGAGCGCATACGAATATAAATTTGAACTCAAATGATACAATGGATTTTGTCGAGGTTAAATCGAATGTAAGTGACAAGAAATTATCTCTTTTATTAGATACAGGAGCTGGAGTCTCCGTAATTAAAGCCGCTTGTTTAGAACGTAACGCAATAATTGACGAAAGTGAAAAAATGGTTTTACATGGAATTAGCCCATCTGGTGGAACAAACACCATAGGAACAGTTTTAATGAAGTTATTTTTCATGAAAGGAATTGATATAGAACATAAATTTCATGTGGTTAGAGAGCGAAGCAATATTCCACGCAATGGTATTTTAGGTAGAGATTTTTGTGTTAACAACAAAGCAACAATAGATTATTCAAAGAAAGAATTAAAATTTTTAGGTGCAGCTGTACTTTTCAATGACGAATCATCAGAAGTGAAACCAGATAAAATGTTTTGTTTACAGCCGCGAAGCGAGACCGCTGTACAAGTTAGCATTTTGAACCCGGAGATTAGTGAAGGAATTTTACCAGAATTATTCATAGCAGAGGGTGTTTACCTATCGAAATCAATTGCAAAGGTCAACCCGGATAATACAGCATTAGTAACAATTTTGAATACAACGGAAGAGATAATAAAAATCAACAAGTTAGATATCGCTTTAGAGCCATTAACAGAACAAGCTAATATGTTTTCATATGACAAATCGTCAGATAATGTTATCGAGCCTAGTGTAAATGTTGGAAAATTTCTAAAACTTGACCACTTGAATGAAGAAGAAAAATTAAACTTAATGAATGTGTGCAACGAATTCGCAGATTTGTTTCATTTAGGTAAGGAAGCGTTAAGTTGTACGTCGTCTGTGCAACATGAAATAAACACGGGCAACACGCCGCCGATTCAAGCTAAAACTTACCGGTACCCAGAGGTACACAAAGAGGAAGTAAATTCACAAATTTCAAAAATGCTAAAGCAAGGTGTTATAAAACCGTCAAATTCACCATGGTCTGCTCCACTGTGGATCGTTCCAAAGAAATCCGATGAATCAGGAAAACCTAGATGGAGAGTTGTAATAGATTATAGGAAGTTAAATAACGTAACAGTAGGTGACTCGTACCCTTTGCCAAACATTGCAGATATATTGGATCAGTTAAGTCATTCAAAGTATTTTTCAACGTTAGACCTCGCTTCAGGTTTTCATCAAATAGGAATAAAGTTGCAAGATCAGAGCAAAACCGCATTTTCGACTCCTACAGGTCATTACGAGTTTACACGAATGCCGTTTGGATTAAAAAACGCACCCAGTACATTTCAGAGACTAATGAATAATATATTAACTGGATTAGTTGGATTAAATTGTTTTGTTTATTTAGATGATATCGTTATATATGCATCGTCATTGCATGATCATGAAGTAAAATTACGAGCAGTTTTCTCGCGTTTAAGACAAAATAATCTCAAATTGCAACCGGAAAAATGCAACTTTTTACGAAGGGAAGTTCTATATTTAGGTCATAAAATCTCAGAAGACGGAGTTAAACCAAACCCAGGAAAAGTTAATGCAATTATTGAATTTTCACGACCACGGAATGTGCAGGAAGTACGATCATTTTTAGGTATGGTCAATTACTATCATCGATTTATTGAAAATTTATCTTTTATAACAAAGCCACTAACACAATTGTTAAAGAAAGATAGGAAATTTATTTGGTTGGAAGAACAACAAAAAGCCTTTGATAAATTAAAAGAAATTTTGTGCAAGGAACCATTGCTAATATACCCAGATTTTACAAAAGAATTTTTACTAACGACCGATGCATCAAATTTCGCGATCGGAGGAGTTTTGAGCCAAGGAGAGATAGGAATGGATAAACCTATCGCGTATGCAAGTAGACCGCTTAATTCAGCAGAAGGAAACTATTCCACGACAGAGAAGGAATTATTGGCGATTATTTGGGCTACTAATCACTTTAGGTCATATTTGTATGGAAGGAAGTTTACGATCATCACAGATCATAAGCCATTACAATGGTTATTTAACGTAAAAGACCCAGGTTCAAGATTGGTACGTTGGCGTTTAAAATTAGAAGAATTTGAATACGATGTCGTGTATAAAGCAGGCAAATTAAATACAAACGCAGATTTTCTTTCTCGTATTCCAGGAAACGAAAACGTTCTTTTAAATATAAAATCTGAATCATTTAATGATTATGTCAAATTTCATTATAATTCTGAAAAACTTGATATTTTTAATTTTAACGAGATTAAAGATAGTGTAATGTCTTCTAGAACAAAAGCAGTAGCATACTTTACCGCATTAGACTTAGATAATAACAACGCCTTTACAGAAGAATTCATATCAGAAAGTAATAACGTAGAAATTTTACAAACTCAAAATAATAAAATTTTTTCAGTAGCACACACGTCTTCCGACAAACACGATTATTATCATTGCTTTCTAAAATATAACTATTACCAGAAGATTACTTACAGTGATTTATTTTATACAATTCAAAATTTAAAATCAGAGTTAGTATCGAGAAATGTTGAGGAATTTTCGATTGCAAACCCAACGGATAAATTCAACACAATAAATCTAACAAAGTTTAAAGACATTCTATTGTATGTCTTCAGAAACAACAAAATTAAAATTACTTTATGTTTGGGCGAAATAATTACACCCGCTCCAGAAGATATTCCAGGTATTCTAAAGGAGAACCATGATCTTCCAATATCAGGCCACTGTGGCGTAAATAGAATGAAAAATCGCATCCAAATAAAATATAAATGGAAACATATGGGTAAACATATAAAAAATTATGTTAGGAAATGTATTTCTTGCCAAAGGAACAAAACCGATAGACAAAAACGTAAATCTCCGATGGAAATTACTTCAACTAGCAATCATCCATTCGAAAAATTAAGTTTAGACATTGTGGGACCACTACCCCAAACAGTAAATGGTAACAAATTTATTTTAACTATGCAGGATGATTTGACAAAATATTCTTACGCGATTCCAATCGAAAATCATACAGCTGAGACAGTAGCTAAAGAATTAATGAAATTTACAACCTTATTTGGTATACCAAAAACAATTTTAACCGATCAAGGAACTGAGTTCACGTCAAAACTTATAAAGGATTTAAACAGGTTATTGCGCATAAAACACTACATCAGCACAGCGTATCATCCGCAAACAAATGGAGCGCTGGAACGATCACATTCTACATTGAAAGATTACTTAAAACATTTTATTAATGATAGCCAAACAGATTGGGATGAATTCATACCATATGCAATGTTTTCATACAATTCGCACATACATGCAACTACCAACTATCAACCATTTGAGTTACTTTTTGGTCATAAGGCAGCCATACCTAGTTCATTCACGAAGAACATTGAACCATTATATAATTACGATTCATATTTAGAGCAACTGAAATATAGGTTAGCCAAAACGCATGAGATCACGAAAAATAATCAGCAAACTAGTAAACAAATTTCGAAGCAACATTACGATAAAAGTTCAACAATACCTAAATTTAAAATAAAAGATAGAGTTTACTTAAGGAACAGTAAAACTGAAACAGGTAAAACAAAGAAACTCAGCGCAAATTTTGAAGGTCCGTATGAGATAATTGAAATACACAATAATAATAACGCAACATTGAAAATTGGCAACAAAAACGTAAGAGTACACTTCGATAGACTAAAATCTGAATAACGTTGCAGGGTTACTCTACTCGTGGCCGCCGTCATCGCGATGGGTGCAACCAACACAAACTTCACAATCAATAGAATTAGAACAGGCGGAATTTTCTTCGAAAATATAGGGAACCTAAAATTTTACGACACAACATGGGAGGTGACAACATTTCAAAACCTTTCTTATTTCCATAAAAAACAAATCCTAATAGAAGAAGTATACATACAGTCAGTAAGTTTCTGCACGCCATTAGCTAAAAATTCAACTACTTTTTCGCATTGCAACACAATGTTACAGGCAATATATCAGAATATAGCAGTAATAAAGAACAAACAAACGATCATAGGTAGTTTAACATTAGGGAAACGCCAAAGACGTGGCTTAATTAATGGCGCTGGTAACTTGTTAAAATGGGCATTTGGAACCATGGATAACAACGATGCAGAAAAATACAACGATGCCATTAACTCAGTAATAGCAGATTCAAATAAAGTAAAATCGCTGATGAAAGATCAAATACATTTAGTTAAGAATACCATCATTAACATAAACAATACGTTAGGGATATTAAGAGATTATGAGAATAATTTGAACGCGAATATCAAGAAATTCAATAAATTTATGGGGGACACAAGAAAATTCATGCAGAGTATTTACTTGTACGAATTGGTAGAAAATCATTTAGGAGTATTGACTTATTTAACAAACGAACTGAATCGAGAGTTAGATGAAATGATTGATGCAATCTTATTTAGCAATATTAACATCCTACACCCGTCAGTTATTCAACCAACTCAATTAATGAAAGAATTATCAGATCATAGTCATGAATTACCAGAGAATAGATTCTTTTCTTTTCCACTTAATGAGCATTACACAGATCAACTTCTGAAACTAATTAAAATTAGAAGATATTGCATTGATAATATGCTAATTTTTGTTTTGGAATTACCACTAACACGGCAACAGGAGTTTACCTTATATAAACTTTTACCCCTTCCTGTATTCAACGAAGACACGTTTTTCCTAATCACCCCGTCAGCACGTTACCTTGCCATCTCGAGGGACTTTACCTTGTATCAAAAGCTGGATACAATTGAGAATTGTTTTAAGATATTGGAGCAGGATTATATATGCCACTGCACCGTATTACTTTCGGAGGCCATGCAACCCACCTGCGAGACGATGTTAATACATGAAGCAGCCATCACGACACCGTCAATCTGCAAGACCACAATCTTCTCCTCATCAGTGATAGATATTTGGCACCCACTAACAAAGTCAAATGAATGGATCTACGTCCTTCACCCAGCCCGTAGAATATCCATCATCTGCAATGGAATGAAGGTGCACGAAGAAGAGTTGAACGGTACAGGCCTCATCTCAATGGTCGGCGATTGTAGCATTTTCACCAAACTGACCTATCTACGTTCCAATACCAAGGTGAAGACATCATACACACATATAGTACCTGATGCAATTTTTAACAAGACAGCAATGGCCACCCAACCCCAGGTCACTCAACTGAAAGAACTCACAGAATCAAGGCTGACAAATATTCGACTAGATGAACTACATCATATTGTCAACGAGCTAGACCGTATGGACAACCGCATCACAGAGAAGCCGTTGTTACACCTGAACAACGAACATTATGTTGGAATTACAGTCATATTCATAATGTTACTGATATCAATTGCAGCTATAGTACTTAGAAGGTACTGCAGACGACAAACACCACCGAGCGGTAGAACTTCACCTGACACAGACGACATCGAACTCAACGAAGTAAGCGAACCAGCGACTCGTCAGCAAGATTCACCAGCCCCACACCAGCGCAAGTCAGCACGAATCCAAGAACAAGCTCTAAAAGGGTTCACCACCAAAGATTGACTTCAATATAATCTACGTCAATCTTTTCTTTTAAGGGGGGAGGTGTGACGTATCGCACGCATGTACTTTCAATATATATATTATCCCTTATTCCTATTCCATTGTTACTTCATCATTAATACTACTTATATGTATTATATA
>JAODFX010202871.1:0-14958 GCA_027580035.1 Dorylogaster longipes
AGTTATGCGATATTGCGGAGAAGTTTTTTCCGTTAATTATCGACAAAAGAAATACCTTTATGAAAATAAAACGTATTTTCTTTGCGATAATTAATAAGGCCGAACTTGCATCCTGCAATGTTCATAATTTATTAGATATAGTATTAAGTTATTAAAGTGTAAACCTTGTAGTAAAATATCGGAAAATTTTAAGTTCTTATGTAATGTAGATGATAGGTTCCTCAACAAAAGCTCCATAATTTCTTTAAAGTAAAAAGAAATGATCGTATTTCAAATATTTGCTGAATCGTAATTTTTACTGAATTAAAATAAAATTCAATTACGTTTAGAATGAAGCGGCATTATTTTTACGAGAATTTGTGAATCTTTAAAGTGTATATATTTGTTTTGTATAAACTCCTGAATCGCTTAGGTAGCTAATCTATCAAGCAGTTTACCCTATTTAATCATCTAAAAAATGTAAAGTTATATAAGTAGTAGTATATAAGTAGTTTATTAAAACTAGGAAATATAAGTACATATGTAAGATGTTTCTAAAGGAAAGTGTTTATAACAGTAGCAACTGACGTTTTGAGGTGGTATAAATTAGCACCACATTGTTTCATACCACAACAAAATGGCAGCAAATTTTTAAAATGCTTGAATTATTGCTCACCCGTTCAGTGACTGATTGCGCCAATATTATACATTTAAAAAAAGTAAACTATAATTATAGAAAGTATAAAAAGAACTTACCAATGCCGTTATAAGACCAATGTGCGGATTCAACTAGTATTTCAACTAAAATAAACACACTGATTGTAATATAAAACTGTATGGGCATGAATATAAATAACATTCACTGTGATGACACATTCAAGCTTTAACACTGAAGAAAAACATGGAAACTACGAAAATAATGTAATATAGTGAACATTTCTGCAAAGATGTACCTGATAATAGGGTGCAAAGAAAGACCCCAATGGTTCGACAAGTTGGTAGCATCGTTTTAAATTTCTCTTAACTTTGTAAAAACTTTAAAGCAATGCAAAATAACGATGGTCATCTATAACAACCGATTGCATGCATCCTCTCGGCACAACACGTTGCTTACTTATGCGTTCGGTCACTACTTGCCGCTCGTCAAAGTTGCGAAAATCGTAATCACAGATGAGCTTTCAGCCTGGTTAGTGTGGTGAAACTGAGGCGCAGTGTGGACTTGTGGTGCGATACCGGACAAAGCATATTGGAGCTGATTTTGTTTTTGAACCGCATAATAGGCCACTTGATCTAATCAAGTTGAAATTTAATATGAAATAGTATAAGCATCTATCTGCGGTGTCCGTAACAATGGCATATAATAATCACTGGAATTGAATTTTAACAGTCCCTATTCATAAGAGCAATACAATTCCTTTGTGGCTAACTCATTCTCATTAAATAAGATGTCCACTTCTATTTCAATACTCTTGCTATTTAAATATGTACATTTTGGTGCATGCAAATAAAGATAACCATATTCAAATTTCGCATAACCAATTACAATTATTGCATCCATAATCGCATAGCCGCCGCGTTGAATACATAAACATAAATCAGAACGTTATTAATTGTTATTACTTATCACAGTAGAGCGGAATAAAATGGTTTCTACTTGTTCACAATAAATCTTTTAAATACTTAATATCCTTTCACAATAAGTATATACACTAAATACATGTCGGCTTGAATTTGTTAATTTTATATCCATACCTTTATTTTAATGCTTACATTTTTTAGGAGCGGCAGTTGATTAAAATATGTTATGCTTTCATTTAGCTTCTCAGTCGTACATCCGATTACTTGCGGCTGATTACACGAATTATGATGGTTCAACCGTCTTTCAATGGCACTAATGATGTAAGAACTTATAAATAGGAAATCTAAATATACTGACTAGGATTATGTACATTTTGTATTTAAAGATGTTATTGAGTGGAGCACATATTTCGATGTAACATTCCAGTTAGCACTATTTCTTAATTAAACATTAATATTAATAACACACACTTTCATAGATTTATCACGTATGAATGGCGACATTGCACATTGCACAAACGAATTTAAAATTGCAAACAAAAAGTCAGACATTATTCGTGATGCATTCTAGTCAACAACTAGAATTTTTAACGTTCGGTTTTCTAAATTACCATGAAGTAAACTAATTTTGTCAATTGATACAAACGATCTAGAGATCTAGAGATACAAACTTAAGCAAAATTGTATGCTGTTTATCGAAATAGATGCGCAGACAGAAAGGAATAAAGGACGTAAGCAGGAAGCTAGCCGTGAAGTTAGCATAAAGGGAACGGGAGCAGTGTCATTTGCTGGCGGTAATGACTGGGGACAATTTATTTATTGCGCGAGTTATGCGCTTCACTGCGTATCTAAACACCTACCAAAAATTCTAAATTTACATACAGGCTTCAACTTCAAGCTGTGAACATTGTTAAGGCTCCACACTACGAGTTAAACAATACCGGAAGTAGCGAGATGAATAATTGTTTTTAGCACTAGCAATGTCATTTTCTAATATATTGCCACGATAATATTTACTGACATACTTTATACAGACTTCCTTGTGTTTGATTCATTTATTAAAGAAATTATTCAAAGTAATAAAAGAGTCCTTTCTGTAATATTAATAACAAGTTTCATGTTATTAATTGCAAATGCAACACATTTGTGAGCCTGCTAGTGCCATCTATTTGCAAAGTACGAGCTTATCATAGAAAACTGTACACATTTCACTATTTTGGTAAAGATGTCGCTATATACCAGAACATCACTAATTTTAAAGTCAATATCTTTTTACTACTACTAAACTATACAAAATACTAAACGATATAATTGATTAGTTTTATTTTAAAGCTTTGAAAACAGAGACCTCTTTAATACCTATTTGACGTGGGCTGTAAAAGTGAATAAAATTAAATCTTTTCGCGAATATTTTTTAGTCGAATAATATTTGGCAAACTTTGCAGCACCACTGATCAGCTTTCGATTTTTGATTAGATAGTTTTCAAAGGCGCTAGATTAGAAACCGGAAGAAAAATTATTCATGATTTGTGCATCAATTACTTGGCAATACGAGAAAAGTATTGAATGTTGACAATCAATTGCGTTAAAATAAATCATACCTTTTCATAAGTTTGAAGAAATGCTTCTTTGAATTGAATAGACCATATGTTTTATTTTATATCTAAAGCAAGTACATTCTATATGAATTACTACAATTATAGCAGAAGAACTTAAATGTTTTTCACATGAAATTCCTCTTCCTCGACCGTTTTATTCCTCAATGTTCGAGTTTCCTGCCATATTGGTTTCACCAATTTCGTCAAGCTCAACTTTTCTTTTCTTCCAGATACCTTTGTAAGCCAACTTTGTCCTATGGTCTTTAACCGTTTGCACATCAGCGGGCAATAGGTCTCTAGATGAGCTAAATCCTGAATCTCCAGTTTATACAACTCGGTCAGCGTCACCGAAACGGTAGTAACAACATTTTTCCCACTGTAGTATCCTATTGCACCGACGACACCACCGTCGTCCAAATGCATTATTTCCTTTCCCTGATCGTTGTAAATTGCCAATGTTCCGTAGGAGATGAAGTAAATGCCATCAAAATTATTTTGCCATGTTTGGATCACGTCATTCGGGAAATATACCAGATGCTTAAGTGATGACACCAGTTTCCCAATCGCCACCTTAGACAGGCCACGTAGTAAAACAGTATTATTAATGAGATGAGTACAGGTGTGTAATCGACACTCAAATTGTAGATGCTGTGATAAAAGCTGCAAGATGCGCGCTTCCTCAAAGAATTTATACTGATATTTGTGCTGATAATGTATCATAATTTTATGACGCAACTTGCCACCGATTCGGTTTGTTTTCAAAAAGTTATTAACGTTATTCCACATAATTGTATACTTATACTTCGACTTATTGGTACTACGTGCCGCAATCAGCATGTAAACCACAATGTAAATATTCAAGCAAAAAGTGCAAATCACGCAAATGCAATCAATGAGTAGAATCTCGTCATTGTTTTCCTTTGGATCCTGAGGGACTGTCTTATAAAGTGACATAAATATGTAATGGGCTTGTTGAAGGTACTGTACAAAGTAAAAGCTTTCTTCTCGACTATTGTAATCTCCATCTAGGAATTTAATGAACATATACCATCCGTGTCGAAAGCAAGTCATGTAGTGCATACAAAGTCCAATGAATATCAGGAACGCCATAAAATTCTTGTGACGGAAGTTGTAGAGTCTATTCAGGAGTATGTAAACACCACCAGGGCCAGTGTAGGAAAAGCGGTAAATCATTCCAATGATAAAGATATGGAAGATCACGAAATTCAGCCACAGCTGAATGGTTTCATTTTTAATGAATATGAGGAAGATACTCAGGCATTCTAATATGTCCAAAAAGAAGTACCTACTAATATATTGTATAGCGATCTGCTTATGCGCAAAAAGAACGCGTATTTCATTATTACTTTCCATATTCGTTACTTCACCCACCATAAATTGAGTGAGAATGAAAAAAGCTTGGATTACTTTCATGACAATAAAATGGGCACCACCGGAAGTGTAGAGTCGAAAATACAATCTGAAAGTAAATATGACAAAGTAGACCAGCATAAAGAAGAAATAGCACAGAAGGCGGATCATGGCCAGTACGCTGAAGGGATGCAGAACAAACGGACTGCACTCGTAGATCATGTGCAATTTCGCGTTGCGGAAGGAGAGATTGGACTTGTAAACGTATTTCGCCTGTGGGTGATGATAGCTGGGTAGGGTAAACTTCCGCAAATTGCGTATGGTGCGCTGCAAACAGTTTGCTTTTGGTGTTAAAGTTGGCCAGCAGTCCTCCTCAGCATTCGTGATTCTGCATTGGTGCTCACCAATATGTTTGAACCGATGCGCCATTTCGGAATACCAATAGGATGCCGTTAAATTATTTCGTAGCTTCAACTATTATTTTGGTTCTGCTTTCTGTTCTTCGATCGTTTAATCGGTCCCGCCAATCAATCGTTAAAGATTGCACAGTAAATGAGTCAGATGTATTTTTTTCGATGATTAGTTTTTCCGACTTTTGTCACTACCATTAGTGACGTTTATAGCTATTTCACAAGCTGTTTTCTATTAACAGGACTATGGCAACATAACTTGAAATAATTCTATAGATAAATGAAACAGTATATGTTTTATTTAATAAATTGTTATTAAACATCCTAAATTGATGAATCCCTATCACCCGGCAGCATTAATATTGTCAATTTAATTACAAAATTGTTATTGTAACTAATAACTTAGTAATAATGCATTTGTTAAGTTGGCAGTGTGAAATTCACAAATGAATTTTAATTCTTTTACGTCTCGTTATAGGCATCTTTCTATTCGACTTTTCAAATGAAGGTTATCGTCAGTTTGCGTTGTAGGATTGTTACTGTGAGTTATTAGCTCAATTTGTTATTGTAGGAGGTGCAGTTGCGGGACGAATATACAAACAGAAACATTCCTTTCCGGAACCTAAATCAATAATAGCTATCGACGTGCGAGGCTCTTTGAAACCACCGATTTTTAATCTACTGGGTATTACAAGTGCTCTTGACGTTTACAAGTGTCACTACAAATATACGTATGTTCATACTATTGACTTAGTAGACTTTACTTAGGATGAAATATTTCCCATTAGAGAAAAAAATCAGAACTCTAGGTCTGTGGCACATTATGTTCGTGGATGAATGTGTTGCATGTTGCATGCTGCGTTAAGAACATGCTAATTAGGCAGAAGTGATGGCAGAAATTATAATAATTCATAATAATTTATTTTGACATTGTGTTCTTTAATCATTTGTAATCTAGTTCGTGTTGGTGGCTTCGTAAGCAACTTTTTGAGCATCTTTTTACTCGGTTATATTTCCTTACATTGTCCTCTCGGTGTTGAAGAGTTGTCGTCGCGTTGTCGTCTCCCGAGCGTGATTTATCGTCGAACAAAAAACATCTTCTACATATTCCTTCCCAACTTCTAAGATCTATTTTTTTTACTCTTCCGTCTCTCATTCCCGGCCCCGTACTCTAAGAATCTCCAACGCATTACATTCATTATTAGTTATTATACCTTCCTCTTCTTTCTTTACATCTGACCGTTTTTGTACATAACTTAGTAGACACTACATATCTTTCGCTTTACGCCTTCAGCATTGAACGAGTATCAATTCGATATGCGCCTGAAATAGAACGGACAAATACATCCAATATATCACCATCGCCTTCGCGGTGCGGTATTACGATAGTATCACATTTCCATTCGACATTTTCTCCTTTTCAGATCCAATCCGAACGTTATTAAAACTAGCGGCATAATGAAGATATGTTTCGTCTTGGTGAGATTCGTATCTCTTGAAAAATCACGAGCAATTTGTTTTCTGAATAACTTCCAAGCGCAACGAAAAGTATGCAACGAATATGCCCTTGTGAAACGCAATGATTCAACCTCAAATTGTAATCGATAAGAGCATAGTTTATGTGCGTAAATGGTAATGTAATTTTTCCTCCATCGATAACGGTTCGAAGTTTCGATAACAATGCGAACCGACGATGACTAATAAGTAAACAGAGCAGGTAAGGCGTCAAACGTGCGTGATGCTTTGTGATACATGTATTCTTGAAGAAGCATGAAAGTGAGAAATGCATCGAACAACGATTCCAGCAGTTCAACAACCCGCCGCGTTAACCGCACACGATAAGCGTTTATTGAACAGTGCATATTAATTCGTTGCAGATGCCACGAGGCATCCATATCACAAACACCTTATAGATCCACCAGGAATATATTATGTACAGGGAAGGAGTGAAAGCCTTTGCACATTTACTCGGAGAATTTATACCCATTTAGTAGGTGTTTCGGTTGTCGTCTATCTTAGGACAAGCAGTTACATTTTCACAAATCATTGGTAGTGCTCAGGTTAACTATAGTGCGCTGTATAAAAATAGTGTCAACTAAAAATTACAACTCACTCATTGTCAGATACGTCTCGAATACTGGCACTTCACATTTTAGTTCTCGTTTCACCGCTCTCAATACACAGTCGAGTTCCTACATACAACCAGTGGTAATGGATTATAAATACATTGTGGTAAAGAAGAGCATAGTGTCAATTGCCAAAGCAAACGTGATAGTGAAATATAAGGAAAGGAAGTGAAACTTGTTGAAAGTAAACGCATATAAAGGTGATATAAATAATCATTCAAAAAAAGTTGTGGAGAATTAAAAGGTACTTACTTAAAAGGTACTTAAAAAAAGGTGTAAATTACACATTTGAATAACATCATTATCAAATAACTATGAAACAAAACATTGTGTGCAAACCTAATTTCTACAAACGTATTAGCGTCGTAGAATTCAGGTGTGTTAGGTTTTGTGAAAAAAAAAAAATTGTAATGTTTATGTATTGCTAGTTCATTAGACTATCTTTTGAGGGTTTATCATGTTTTATTAGGATTATTAGAATCTCCATTTTAATTCTCCTTATCGCGGAAGCTTCGCTTCACTTAAGAAATGTGTGAAATATTTAGTAAATAAAGGTTAAAAATCTAATGCTTTGTGAACGTGTAAGAGAAATATTGTTTCTTTGGGAGAAATGTGGATGACAATTTCATCAGTCGGTAACATACGGTAAGTCTCAATACTTTCTACTCGATCACATCAAAGTTTACGAAAGATTCTGGTTTGAATTGTGCTTAGCAATAAATGCACATGCAGAACAATACTAGACACATTTGTGGTAAAAATCTTCAAAATAATTTGTATCCTCCATCTCCCTGTCACCAGTGAGCCAGTGACAAATCTTTATACATACTTAAGTTGCTTTCCACTCACCATTCAGAATACCATGAATAACTAAGCTTAAACCAATGCCAAGCAATAGGACTAACCAGGGCCGTATTTCACTAGAACGTTATAAAACTTTTGTTTGTTGTCTCTCGCATAACTTTGTTTCTATTTATTTATGAAAGATGAAGAAAGAACTTCTTCAGTTAATCCTCAATTTATCGATTGATTTAGCAATAAACGGTAGAAAAGAATCTTAAATCCCATGCATTCAGCAAAACTTGAAAACGTGCCTGTTACTGATAGCATCCATTCGAAACCTAAATATTTCTGAATTCACCTATAATCCAATTTGTAATGTGTGCGTATGCTGCGCATACTAGGCTTAACCTAAGCGCTTTAAACGTATCTCTAATCTTGATTTTTCAAAGTTTCGTCTTTGATTCTTGGGTGAAACGTGCATACGTAGATTGATTCGAATGACTAATTAGTCGCTTACCCGTGATATCCATCTCTAATGACAAATTACGATTTCGATGCCGAATGCGATGCTGGCTGATGAGTTGTTTGGTTAAGAATTTGGTGCATCGATAGCACCTCACCTTGTGTTCGATAATAATCGACATTTTGTGCTTTGTGGAATTTTAGATATTTTCTAACTGATCATCTTGACTAATTTCTAAAGATCTCGTTTGTGCTAGGAAATAGGAACCTAATGATTCCTAAAAATAGACTTTAGATGCATCGATATAGAAAGTTACTTGTCAAGGCGCGCTGCTCGAAATCAAACGTTCAAGAAGCAAACAACCACTACGAAAAGGAATGAGATGAAGAGCGTTTTTAGTCATGCTTAAATTAAATTGCAAGACAGGATTTTCAATCACTCTTCACGGCTGATGCGCAAATACGTCTGCTGTTGAGTGTTTTTGATTTTAAAGGTCAGCAACAATTGCACAGTCGTGGGATTTCAAAGTCGGCTTAAACTCCAAGCCGCAGCCGCAGCAGCGAATGATGAGATAATTGCAAATCTGGCATTGAATTGTCGTTTCCGATAAGTGCGCTCATTTCGCAAATTGATGTCGTCGCGGAATTCGCAAGCGCAGCCGGCGTTGACAACCGCGTGCGGCGTGCGCTTTTCTTTGCGTCCGGCGCTGTTGTTCGCGTCTCGCAAGTCTTACTTACGTGGCTTGCTCAACATCGGCGACCGCAGGCCGGGTAAATATATTTATCGGTTCTATTTTCAATTTCTTTGTGCAGCAGGGCTTAATAATTCCGTCATGCGGTGGCATTTATGGCACACTTACAGATTAAAGGATGGAGCTAGTAGCGTTGCGGATTCGCCCGTACCAACCAACGACACGGGCACAAATTCGTTGTGAGGATATAAGTTGCTAATTCTGAACATTCAATTAGTTTTTTGCAACCTTTATTGTTAGCCAGCTCCTATCATGAGTAGTAGGTATGTCAAGATACCCATATTGATAAGTACTTTTGGAGTATGACCACCACTTATCAACTGAAACAAGTTAACTTATTATAATTAAAGCATTTATTTCGAAATGAAGAAACAAGAAGAAACTTGAGACTTTTTTCAGATTTTAGGCTGAAACAAGTCTGGCGCAAAAGTAAGAAAACCGGTTCCGATACGGATACTGAAAATTGTTTTATAAAACGGTAATACCGGTTTGGAAGACGGAAATACCAAAATAACAAATACCGGTATCGAAGACCGGTATTTGACATCCCCAATTAGTAGTAATGGAAAATATTCGAGAATAAATTATCGGAGAATATTCTCGATTTGGAGAATTCTCATAACATCTTTTCATAACATATCTTAAGTCAAATGTATTATAATAAAACAAAGAAAAACACGGCTTAGGACAGAATACTATCTTACAATTAGAAAATTTTCTAGAGAATATTGTCAAGAGTATTCTCTTTTTATATCTGTAATCAATAGCAGTCTTATTTCAACTTTTAAGTTATGTTGACTCTACGGTAACTTAACTATTTTGAAGTGAACTAGACTAGAATGAAAAAAACAAGGAAGTAGTCAATCTTTACCGATTGTGAATAAAAAACATAACATAACATATCTTAACTATCCCAAAAATTTCGAGATGCTGGTACTGCCGAAGTTGAGCAATAAGTTAGAATGCAGATAACAGATTTCTGAAAAAGCAGGATTAACTGAGCTCTCCAGAGAGTTGGAAGAACGGTTGCTATTATGTGCATTAACACAAGATAAACTTGCGGCCTCAGGTTATGCAAAATCTATTACCACTATGTCATGTGACTATTCATATCTTCTCGGTATTCTTTATCATACATTAAGATTTAATTAACAATTTATGAAAATTTTGACACTCCTAGATGCCATCCGCAACTTTTACTTTTGGCTTAATGAATAGCTAGAGTACTCTTATACATTGGTAAACAATTAAGAATATTGGAAGATTTGAGTAACTAAATTGTTGCAAAACCTTTACGTTTACTATCTTTTCCTTCCTGTTAGGTTACTTTTTGTTTGTCATTGGAACCAGCGAAAGTAAGTCGTAGTTCAAAATAATGCAAAGAACGTGGCCAGAAAATGTTGTATTTTATTATCACCTCTACGACTTAACTCACTTTAACTAAAATTTCCTAACGTTACTACCGTGGTAACATTTTACTGACAATGAGCGAAAAACATGAATATGCATTTAATATTAATACTCGGAAATATAATTTGAATGATTTTTTTCGTACCCAAATGTTTGGTAAATATAATTCCACTTTCTGCATCATTTTTAAAATTCGATTAAATATGTTTATGATTAAAAAAAAAGTGTGAAAATGATTTAAGCATGACATTTGGAAATAATTAAAATCTACAATTAAAACTAAGGTGCAAAATTTGTAGTTCGCTGAATGTTACCAAAACGAGAATGTGCAAAAATAAAAAAGTAATACAGATTCTCAAAAGGCATTTAATAACCTAAAATTCGCAGATTGAAATTTACGGACAAGTCCAGTACTGATATTACCATCGTTTAAGAAGGCTTGTCGGTACCAAGCGTAGCACACATCCTCATACCAATTCACGACGCATGTCTGATGCAGCACGCTTAAAAATTCCAACACAGCATTTGTGGTATTTTATTTGCAACTTGGCATTGCTTTTGTTTCGGAAGCGAATCACAAAATGCACAAATAAACAATGCAATGCGGTGCGCCGCATGTTACAACTTAATTTATTATACCAGCGTCGGAGAAGACAAAGAAATCAAATGAAGATATTCGGAAGAAATAAATGTGAGCCGTCCACAGAGAGTATCAATAGTAAGTCAATTCTGAAACGGTTAAGTATTTCATACGCCAAAGAACTGCAGCGTTTTTTGACTGTGTCGCAAACGACGGTTATGAATAAAACGTGCAAAAATTGATTCACATCGTATTTATTCTCATTCTGCATGATGTAGTGTGCTGTGAAATTATGCTCTAACTGTTTGGTGCCGGTAGGAGCCAAGCCACACACGAGAGATGCGCAACGCATCGCTATATCATTGCAGTTCTGTGTTTGTGTGTCTCGACTATAATTAAATTTAATTATAATGTCAGTGGACTGTCTAGAATAATAAAGCAATGAAATGCGATCTTAATCTGAGTATAACTTTATTTCCACAGCTTCGCACTCTTCGCCACCTGTCAATACAAATACATAAAATCATATTTCATATTTAATAAATATTGTTAAATTTGTGCCAATTTTTATTTGATATTTTAAGTGGGAAAAAGCCAAATGCCTACTTTTTGTTCTTTTATTTTTGTTTTGTATTCCTTTTTAAAATATTCGTATTCCTTTTGATGAATATTTTAGTCCGTTTTAGTGCTACTATACACTATATTGTTACTAGTAAAGAAGTATTATTCATCTACTCAAAAGAAAAGTAGCACGTATAAAAACGAGTGAAATTTTGTTATGAGTAAATTGCTGCAAATATTAAGCGGATGAACGCATTCATGGTGGTCCAAGAGCAAAGTAAATATTAGTCCATAAAATACGATAATTACTGCCATTATAACTGGGTTCATGTTTCAATAAAACTTGAAAACTCTTTGGCGTGCATCGCCAAACTCTTCTAAGAAGCAATTTGTCGACGTACAAATAAGACGTTTGGCGGCGGTCGGCGCTGAAATTTATCGAAGGGAATTATCGAACCGTCGAGCGTTCAACCGAAAACATCCGTGGCGTAGTGCAGTGCACTTTTGGCACTGCCAACGAACACTGAATTAAGCAATTTTCTAATTAATAGCCGCATCCATACTCGCATAACGATGGTCGTTCGTTCCGAATGTGTCATAGAGCTGCTTTTCAACCCGTTTGAACTCTTTATTTATGCGCATCGTTTCCGTTCGGAAATATACAATGTAAAGATAATGAGCTCTCGAAATGATTTCGTCCAGCTCCATCATCTTCAGTCATCAGGGAGCAAGGCTCTTCGTGTTGTTGGCAGTCAAATGGTGAGAGGTTAAAGTCCGTGCATTTTTACGATGTTGTTTATGCATTTCGATGCAATTGGTGAAATGATAATGATACGAAAGTGAATCATGCAAAATTAAGTAATGGTAGATTTTTACGAGACGATATAAAAATTTAACACCGTCAACGAGTGCGAATGTATTACGGTGCAGGCAAATGGGTGTCAACGAAACTTGTGCAGTGTTTTGTTATGAATTCGTTCTTGAATTCAAATGAATTCATTGAGCTTGATGCAGGTCAAAGTTTTGTTGTATACACAAACACTATTTGATTAATTCAATTTGTTTTTGATATACTTACATTTAAAATTGCGTGCAGTGAAATCGAATTTAGCTAATCAAAATTTCAAACAAACAAAAATATTTATTTTTGCATGTTTACGTGTTTACATCTATTGCCCCGAAGGAGTGAATGATGCATGAAACCGTATCATCGTAATTCCGCGTTTTCGTACGCGAATGAATTGGAATTGGCAATATGGTCGTCATCGTCTCGATTACACAAATTACCCTAACGCACTGCATTCATGCAGCGAATGCACGCACAACGAAATCTAATTGCCAGCAAACACCCATAAATTTCTCATCCGTTCCGTGGCAGCACTTTTTCCTAACCACGCGAAACACTACCGCACGCGATTATTGTTATTACGGCGAGTAATGCGCGAGTAATTCGCGACTAATGCGCTTTAATCGAACGCTTCGCGCTGCGAAACTATCGCAAGTGAGTGCAAGTTTACCTTATGCTTTACGTCATAACTCTGCGCTGCGGAAAAGAAGTGCGCAGAAACCAGTATGCGCTGATGCGTTTGATAACATCGATAAATCGGCGAATAAATAAAAAGCCAGCCGAGGAGAACCGCACGACGAAAAAAGAGATGCCGGTAAGTGGAAGAACAAGAAAATGCCCGGAAGCTGTAAACGCCGCTCGTGATCGTATATAGCGCTTAATTTTAGGGTGCGTTTTATTTCAAGTATCATATTATGATCGTCTTTAAACAGGAATCAACTATATACCGCCGTCAAACAAGCGAAAATCACATTTATCTTTCGAATTTCCATATTTAGCCTTCTCAAATAATTAACACTCTTTTTGCGAATTTTATTACTTTCTGTCTTGTTTTTCTCTTCGTCTACTGTTTGTTGCCATATTGCAAGGGCAATCGAAAGGAGCGAAGTTTTATGTAGCAAAGCTTTTTAGCAAATTAAATTTGTCGGTGCATAATCGCAATCGCCAATCGTGTTTGTCTAGGTGCATGCAAGTTTATTTAAGCGAGAGCGCATAACTTGTTTGAAATTCTAATAGGAAAAACATTTTTCTTGCGTGTATGTATCCGCTGACTATCTTTAGATATGTATATGAATGTTAATTTAGGTAAAGAGCACATAGAGAGTACAGTAATAAATGAGTAAAATCGGACGTGAAATCCTATCAAACTATACATATATAAGTATGATTGATTGCATGAAGCGATATATGTCTTTGTGTAAAATTATAATATATAATTTGTATGTCAGTAAGCATAGTTGTTGGAAATCGTTCTAATTCTATAAAACAAATTTGTAAATAAACCTCGAAATAACATCTAACTACAATAATGAATTTATTCTAAACTATTTTGTGCGTTTCTACTTTTATTATAGGAATAGCAAAGAACTAAAAGTATGTTTTATAATAAATATATTTAGTTTCACATATTTTGACTGCTGCGATTGTAAAATATTATTTTACATTAAGTAAGATTACAATCTACCAAACTAGAGCAAGCAGGGAAATGATATTTCCAATTAAATTAAAAGATTGTAGGTTAAATCTTTAAGTAAAATGTGTAGAATCTCCTCTCTATTTTTGCCAATTATTCTACATGCATAATAGTTGTAATAGTTAAAATATACACCACAATTTAAGATAATATTGTGACATAATCATTTACCTCATTTCCTGTTTCAATACATTTTTGGCATTTTTTAACTGAATAGCGAATAATATGTATGCAGGCTTTCATATCCTACAGATATTGTCAAGGCAGCATAGCCATGGTAAAACTGTAAATCTTGGCTGTCACTGAATACCGGAGGCATCTCGATGTCCGCGTTCAGTTTGTGTGCGCTTCCCATAAAAATTGAGCAAATAATTGCACGCCAAAATGCGGACATCACGCTGTGCACTTCTGGCAGGCTATGTTTGTGTCGAGACAATGGGTTTGAAGAATTTCATCTTGTCGTATTAAATCCCTCAGTTCATCTCACACTTCCTACTAACGCACGAGCGTTTCGAGGCATTTAAAAATAAATCCACGCAAGTTCTGATTAAATGTAAGTTTGACTAGTGATCACCTTCCAAATTTAACATATTATTTTTAAAGATATTAATAGTTTAAGTACAAATAATTGTTCGTTTCGTATTGTATTGCATTGTTCCACATATAAAATGACCGGCTAATACGAGAAGAATCACTATTAATTGATATAATAGTTATATATATATATATATACGGTGGCCAGAAAAATGCGGATAAACGCCACGCAGGTCAAATGTTTGTTTAATTCTGAGTTGACAATCTTAATTGG
>JAODFX010202982.1:0-14607 GCA_027580035.1 Dorylogaster longipes
TGGAGAAGTACACAGTGCCTAAGTGAATACAATTGCGCAGGTCGAAGTTGAAACAAATTTCCGTCTCTGGGAAAAAGCTCGGCGAAATCACGAAATTGCCAATTAGATTGATGGCGCGCGGACGCGCAAATCCTCGAAAGAAACGTCTCCATCGGATCGGCGTACGATGCGATAAGCGCAGATGCGAACGCATCGCGGCGGAGTTAATCAATTAATCAGCGGCGGCGCGGGCTGCACCGAAAGGGAAACGCGTATTGTGGCGTGAACTTCGCACATTTTCAATTCATCTTTGGCACCCCCGTGCTCGATTGTCTGAATCTCGACGCTCGCCTGCCATCCTCATCACCATCGGTGGCGCAATGGGCGGCAGCGGGGCCAGTGTTGGGGGTATTCGTCGGTTCGAGGCGAATTCATCCATGCGCTAATTACTCTTTCGATCTGGCGCACGATTGCCGTTGCACTGCGGGCAACTTTCGCGTATTCGCCGCCAAAATCTATTCGATCAACGAAAGCCAATCGAAGTCCAATTCCGCAGTTACGCTCGCAAAGAAATGCTCTTTCTAAAAGTGTTCATTACACGTTGATGGTCTCCCTGCGAAATTTATTAAAGCAGTTCGAAGTTGAAATTTGAACAATCTGACTGAGAGTTTATTAAGGCAAATTTAGAGTTAACCAGTCCTCAACAAGTTATTTAATATCATCTTCTTTGAAGAAATGTTTCTTGACAACTCTGTTTACTGAGAGCAAAATCATGTAAATGAATTCACTGATTTTTCTATTTAAAACTGTGTAAAACGAAATACACTTCTAGTATAAATCTATTAAGCCTTTCGATGTGAACGTAAATGCTCTAAATCTGCTTGAGCAAAATCTTTAAAACGTGATCTGGGAATATTTCTATTGTAATGGAAGTTTTTCATATCCACATATACCCCATACATAAACCGTGTTATTAGTTTTTCAAACTTTGTTAATTCGTAAACCATATAAAAGCAAAATCGTGTAAAACCCCTAGCGTGTAAATCGAGGTAGGTTTCTCGAAACCGATTCCAACTTGTGCAGAGAAAAACAAAGCCACCAAGTTGCAATACGGTAAATGTCATTTTCCAAATGTGTTGTGGTTTCAGTTTTGACCATGATTCATCCTGCCACACTACCGGTGCCTACCCAAACTCAAAGTGTTACCATATTTTCCGCGAGGTTATGGCACCCTATCTCGAGGCGCATGGGGCGCTAAGACAAAAACGATTACTAATGACCGACGAACCCTTTTGTTCGACGGCGGCCCCCTTGCTGAATGCGCTCGGCAATTTGAATTGATCGTGGCTTTTGTTTGCTTCTCAGATTTTTACGCGGAAAGATGCAAAACGACGCTGAAAGTGATTTTTCACGCCGGGACGCGCATTGAACGCTTGCCGCTGACGCCGCGTTGTTGTTTCGACGCCATTCATCTCGCGGCCTCGATAAGATACATAATTAATCGCGGTGCGCACATCGTCAACCTTTATTGATGCAGGTGCTCTATATTGGTGCTGGCAAAAATCACATTTGCATTTCCCGGCTATCCGTGCCAAAATTTATCTCGATACTCGATACCTCTTTCCACATACTTAATCACTGCTTAAATGGAGCTGCAATTAAATTAAATTATTCACAATATTCAATAAGTATCTGGATGAAAATAACTTTCCATCTGGATGGGAAATAAATCTATCCGGATATGCGTGCGTTAAACGATCCATTCGGGCGTTGTGTGCAGTTCGACACCGCAATGCACGCAACACCTCTCGAGCCGACAAAATAAGCTCATGCGCCGCAAAACGAGGCACAACTCAATGATCGACAATCGCGATTGTTGTGCGCGATTATGTCGCATGCCATTCATCGCGCATCCAGCGTTCGTATTTGCGCAGTAAGCCATACGCCTGACGAGGAGTGCCAAATCACATTGTGTCCATCTTGCGCCGGTCCATGCCACCTGCCTGGCGCTGTCTCTGTTTTCCGAATTCGCTGGCGATGGATTTATTGAATGCGCCCGCACGGCGTTTAGTCGAAGGCATCAAAATATCGCCGAAAAACCCAACATCTGTCACTATTTTCCGGCTCGCAGGGCGCCTCCAGCGGCATTGTCGGCGCTGCTGGTGGCTTGACGCAATCAATGCGGAAACGGCGCGGCGCACGAGAGAAAGGATTTCACGCACGAACAAATATTGGATAATGCCGACGCACGCATGTCGGATGAGCGAAGTACCTACCCATCTACCTACCTTCGTCCAATTGCCAGCGGCCCAAAAATGCGGCGCATTTTTAATCAGCGCTTGTGCTTCTTTTGCGTCTGTCAACTTTGGCGATTACTTAGCGTCCCAAACGTAAACTTTCCACGCTGGCATCGCCGCCACTTCATCCACCCCCCACCCCCACAACGTTCTCAATGTTTCGGTATTCATTACGGCACGAACGTTTAAACATTTAAAGCACTTTTTTCACTGCGTCGTGTGCCGTCGGCGAGTGTCTGGAAGTTAATTTTGCAAATTTCATCTCGTGCATATTTCCTTTGATTTGCATAACGGCGCGGTGCGCAGCGCATTGTGGATTACGTCCCGCGACACTCGTCAATGCGCGCACACTTTGTGTGTGGCACTTCATTTTTCCGCTTCGAATTTTCTTTCTTCCGAGACGATTCGAATAAGGGACTGCCATTCCGCGTAAGAGAGCATTTTCAATTCGCAACTCGACGATGACACATACTTTTGCTGTGCAAGAATTGTCTTAAGTTTGTATCTAGTTGTAACTTTTTCAACAACTGCTATGTACATTTTGACTACATCTACCAGGAATCGCAACTACATCTAATGGTAATCTCATATCGATAATCATGGATTTTTTGCTCGCTATTAGAATCATACAGTTTGTGGAAAGGAAGGAAAAGATTTAATTGAAAATAAGATAAACGCTTTAACTAAAGCTATACGAATATGAATTTGTATCAATATCATGGGAAAAGTAAACTTTTTTTAAAACTTTTCAATTCTAAATTGAGTTTGCAATTTTCGATTTGCGTTTATACATAATTCCTAATGAGGTAAAATCTTTCCTTTAATCTTGAAATAAAAATTTATGTTCTATATCAATTTTATCACAGTTTACGAAATGTTGCAATATTCAAGAAAAGAAGAGAATTGCGCAAATTTAAATAATGTTATGTGTTTACAAATCATGATAATTTCTACGTGTCTCTACCTCTTTTTAATTTATTTTATTATTTTATTTTATTTTAGTTTAACCCAGTCGAAATTCACATGTAAAATGCTTCAGCTTCTTCTTATTCTTCTCCTTCTTCTACTTCTATAGAGAATTTTATAGTTCTTGCCAACTTAACCACTGAAAATCAGATAAAAGGCGGAGGATAGCAAAGCACATTTTTTAGGTGGTACAAATATTACAATCAATTCTACTGTTACTTGCTGTACATAAATTTTTAACAATAAACAATTGTTACTAAGAGAAATGACTATGTAAAGTCAGGCTTATCTATTATTTACAATTAGACATATAATTAATTCCGAGTGTTTAAAACAACACGCGAAAAATTCTAATATCCTAGAATGTCACTCGAATGAGATTTTCAGACATATTCTGGCCGTAAGCAAACAGTTGATATTGTTTACCAAGGATGACAATAGCGTAAACAGGGACAACCCTAACGCTGTCGAATTTTTCAACGTTACCGACCACGGACAGGTCGTAGTCAAATGGAACCTAGACGAGGTTCAGTTAATTAAGCGTCTGCGCGAGATAAACTCTCCGGAGACAGTCAGCCGGCGAGCCCATCAAACGCCATCACAAACACATGCTACCCGTCCACGCTCGAGGACGACGAGGGAGCGCCGAAACGGTGCTGCCCCCCTGCCAACCCCCGCCGCCCCCCGCCGTCGCGTGCGCTGCGCTCGTATCGCCCGCTAGCCCGAATGCTTGATACGCGGCGATAACGCAGCGCTTTCCGCTGACGACGTGCATTTGTCAACCCTTTTTTTTTGCGTGGGCCAACTCCCCGAGCGGCAGCAAGCGCTTATGGTCGGCAGCGCTTGTTTTGCATTCGAGCTCAGCCGGCAATCGCCACACGTCGCTGCCATCTTGTCGGGGTCTAATTCGTGCGCCGGGCCGAAGTCGCAAACGAAGCGCACGGCGCCGCATGCCGAAATTGCGTTCAATTCGCGCAAATCGCCGTCGTGCTCGCGTCGCCGGGCGCACAAATTGCTCCGGTGCACTCGTTGCGCGACGCGCATTACGTCGGAGATGTTTAGGTTAAGTGAAATCGACGTTTTCGAATTTCCGGCTTGTTTTCACAGCCATGCAATGAGGAGCGATGAGCAGATGGCGGCATGATCGAGACCGAAACGATCGAAACCCAAAAAATCGACGTCGACCTGATCGAACCCAAAACGATAGACAGACAGACGCTTTATTGAATAAAATATCAGAATTGCATAAAACATAATATAGGGCAGTGGTTCCCAACTAAATTTTTCCAAGGACCTCTTCATCAAGGCACTGCAACGACGGGGACGGGGACTTCCTAAACCTAAAGTTTTCATATATTTTATATGCTTTTTTATATCTTGCGAACCCTTCAGGCATACCTCGTGGACCCCCACGGGTCCGCGGACCACTAGTTGGTAACCAGAAGGCCAGAAATCTTTTTGAGCTACTTTCAACAGGGTTGCAGTCTTGAAAAATGATTATGTCACTGCGCAAAGATGAAATTGAGAACTTGATTTGATGGTTCGCCAGCCGCAAAATTGTTAAATTTTACTTGGTTCCGTTCTGTATTTAGTGCTCCAGAATTGTTGCTAGTTACTCTCATCTGAAGTGTGTTGTAAGTCACATTGGGTGGGAGAATGTTGAAAACGTTAGCGTTGACAAATGACCAACGACACGACGTCGAACGTACCGAGCGGAAGGTGAAATGTTTATGCAGGTATTCTGCATTTGCTTTCCGAATGGGGAAGAGGAAGCCTCGTTAAGTTCGAAGAAGTTCGTTAAGTTCCACCGAAGCGTTTACACCAACGAAGGGGTAGTTCAAAGCTTACAACTCTTTATTCAGTTTCAGGAGCGGTGATCTATCGTCGTGCATTACGTTGATTTTCAACTATGGATCAATTTATTCCCAGAAATATTTGCATAGTAATAGTTTTTCGACATTTTTGCTTCCATTGTTTTGAATTGACTAATTCGGATTTTCTTCACGTCATCCATGGTCAAGATCAGTCTCTTTTTCTGGGTTTCCCCACTAACATTTTTCATTCTGCGGATTTACTCTCTACAATCCAAAATGTTGTTGCATCTTTCTCGATCGTCAAATTAATGCAGAATTTCTTGCTGTTTTGATCTGTTTCCTGTTTGCTCTTTTATAGCCACCGTCTTCTATATTGTCCTGCCCTGAGAAGCGCATCATTATATGTCCTTCAAAAGGTTTCCAATCCGTTTTCACATCATTACGAATGTTTTCAAAGTTTATGTAATGATGAGACTGACATTATGGGATGTGAAAAAGTCGCTTGGAAGGAAATCGAAACCATTTGTACTCACGGGCACTGCATCAACGAGCTGCCCAAAATGGCGCACGTATTTTCTCGCCGTTTTTCGGCTGCGTTTTGTGTTCCTGACAAGTTTCACGGTATGTTACATTCGGATGCGAACTTGTAGCGGCCGTGCTAATTGTCGGCGCGACGCAATTAATTTCGGCGGGACGAATTTCGGGCGCACGTCATGAGGTACCGGCTGGCCACATACGCGTTTCGGTCATAGGCGTGCGCTCACATCACGCAGTGGGTGTCATCGCTATTACGCGCTTGCGGCGCGCACACAGTACGATTGCACATCGCCGCTGCCGCCGCAAATCCGCAGCAAACATTCGCGGACCGTTTCGCGCTGCAAACGCGATTGTCGCATAAGTAGTCGGCGTTTAACGATGGGGGTTAATTTAATTAGTCGCAACCAGCGTTACGTGTAATACAGCGGCGTAACGCGGTGATTATTACTTTAATTGTGCCTACAATAATTAAAGTTATTTGACAATGTTTCCGAGGGGGAATCACGCAATTCACGGGGGTGATTGGATCACTTTCCTTCACTTCAACGAGTACACATTCATGTTCGTGTTTAATTGAAGCCTTAAAGGTGACTTAGCTGTAAACTGTACGAAAGCGAAGAGCACTGGACAGCTTCAGAGGTAGAAAGTAAGAAATCATTGGGTTAGTGAAATGATCCTATTGATTCCTTCTTATGGTACTTTTCACTGGTTGTTGCTTTTGTACTGTGGGTACTTATCTAACTTTCCTTTCAAGTTCCCTTGTGTTGCCGTGGTTTAATTCTTCAAATGTTTCAGTTGTTATTTTCAGTTAGCTTTGTAAAACAAAATTGCCAGGAAAAACTGTCATCGATAAAGCAAATTCACCCAGATCGGCAGTACACCACACGGGTTCAACCGGCACGGAGTACTCACATAACTCCAGCCAGAACGGAGCTCTCCTCGCGGCATGTGCCAATACAGAGACTCCTCACGACCTTGTTAGGATAGTTCGCCCCGCTTTCCTAACCTATTCAAGTTCTACTAGCAGACCAAGTATTGGTCTTGGTCACAACCTTATGTTCAAACGCATCACGACCTTCACTTCCTGTGGTGATTGAAGCGCACCACAGTGATCAATCTACCTCCGACTAACGTTTCCAAAGTACTTTAGCAAATGGGCTATTGAAGTACCATCCAAACAAATGGGAGCTGGAAACTTTCGCTGTTATCAACAGAGATTGTGATTTAATTGACCTAAGAAACACATCCAAAATACACAGACACTTTGATTGAAGACTTTTAAATAATACATATATAGTTTTTTTTGAAAATGTCTGCTCTAAGTATTACATTGGGAAATAATGAAAGCATCCGTTCTTGAGTTAAATCTACAGGTACTGAAATCTAATCCCAGAGATTCAGAACCCAGTCTGGTCCATATGAATATTGAAATAAAAAATTAGATTGATTGTTTTTGATATCTTTTTGGGCCACCGCCCCAAAACCGTTTCTGAATCCCTGGACTAGACGAGAACATGAACTTGGAATCCACTACTGCAGCGAGAAGACGATAATCGAAAACCATAACGTTAGTACGTTTTGATTTCGTTTTCTTCTGCCAAGTGTTAGTTGTCCTGGAACATGAGGAAGTGATGTATGAGGAATTCGGAGGAGAGCGAAGTTGACACGCCTGAAACAAAAAGTCTCATGATAGGGATGAATTAAAGCAGCTGCAGTGATGCTCAACGACGCTCGACAAGCAAAAAACTTGCCGATCGCAAACACCCATTAAGCGAGCAAGTGCCGCGCGTAATTAATCATCGGCGGCGATGCGTGAAGCGTGCGCGCCCCCGAGACTATTACCGCCGATACCGCACCGGGTGGTTTTTTTTTTTTGTGCGCAGTTGCACGCCGGCAACAATTCGCCAATTCGCCGATGGCGGCGCGAGAAACGAACGCGCATCGGTAGTTAATTAACACGCCGCGGCGCAAGTGTCACTCTCGCCCGACATTCATGTCTATCACCCGCACAATATGCCGCACCATCCAGTTCATTACTTAAAAAAGCCTCTCGCGCAGCTGATGCCCCGCGCCGCCAGCGAGATTATGCCGATGATGGCGGCGGCGGCGGCGATGGCATGCGCATTGTGCGGCTGACGCGCTGATGCGCGAAAAGAGCACGCCGCGTTCATACACGCGCACGCGCTCGAACGATGATGATTTTTTGCTGCCGAGCCGAAAATCTGCTGCGGAGGTCGATTCATCTTGACGTGACTGTGTCACCCGTTAATGATACAACTGCTGACATGTTGACAATGCGATTTTTCCTCCTATTCGAGCATAATGTGAGTATTTTTGATTATCTCTACGATGAAATTATAAAAAGTCTAGAAAGTCTAGAACGTGGAGGATATTCCCAAAGTGTTCGCAATATTTGAAGATACTCTTCTTTACTTATTAGTTCAATCAAAGCTTTTGATGATGAGTTTTGAGAAAATGTTCACCCGGAAGCAATTGCATTTTATGATAGGTTATATTAACCTTAGGACGTGGTATTTTAAGCCTATCCCTTTCCTGGTGCGTTGACTCTTCACTCTTTCTGACAGATGCCATAGATTGGAGACAGAATATAATAATTATAAGAATTGATTCCCTTGAGTAAATGTATAATTAAATTTTAAAACGACCAAACATACGAAAATTTAGTAAATATTTAGCTTCAGAGGATACGGAGGACAAAGTGTCTTTTGTAATCACTCCAGGCCGTTTGGCTTGGGTAACGCTCAATCAACTATTATTACATTCTGTCCGTATTTGCATTCAAAAAATCTTCGATCAGCCGACGAAAGCATTTCCTCTTCGTTATGGGCATCGAAAACCCTCGCGCAATTTCATTTCGATGCTCGATTTGCACATCTCGAAAACCCTTTAGCGACCCCAGCTGCTCGCGCGCGTCGTTCATAAACGCAAACGACGAACATGTTGCTGCGTCCCCTGCACGCTGAAGATGAAAACGTTGCGTGCGTGTATGTGTCAGATGCCCGTGAGCGATCGCGCCGCCGCCGCCGCCTCCGCCGCCGCCCGCTGACGATGCGAATCAGCGCCAGCCGTACGCGAAACCGACATGACTCAGATTTTAAATCAAATCAGCTGTTATTGAACCGAACGCGCACTCCCCCACAGCGAGCGCTTTGATTGATTCGTCATATATTTTCCGCAAAGATAATGCGTGGCGCCGCTCCAGATCTCCATCCGGCCGTTCGGTCGCCGGACGCCCGGATGACTGATGCGCCCTTTCTGTTCCTGACCGGCCATCGATGGACGACGATAACGGCGAGCGCCACGCCGCGATACGCCGCCGGCCGATAACGCGCTAATCACTCAGCGATCATTCACGTCCATCGCGCGCATTTTCGCATTTCGCGCCGCGCCACCGCTGCCATGGAAACGCGCAATCGCGAATCACTACACACACGCGCACACACACGCACAAATCGCTGATAGTCACATTCGCTCACGAATTGCACGCATCGCGGACGAGATGGAGAGCGCCGAACAGATGCAGCATTACGTGAAGGAGTTCTTCAAGCTGTGCGCGAGCTTCCAGCGCAAGTGCGCCAAGAAACCGGCGAAAGCCGACGCGGCGAGCTTTCTGATCGTCGTGCAGCGCTGGGAGCTCTACTTCGAGAAGCAGGGTTACGTCACCTGGAATCTCAAGGATAAGATAACGGAGATCAAGGGCCTGTGCACGTACGTGATGGAGTACGGATCGAACGTGGCTGACGATTACGAGTCGGATTCGACATCGTCGACCAGCAGTGAGGATTAGAAGAGCGCGCGAACGATGCATAGACGACGCTCGGCGCGCCACGGAAATTCGAAGATAATTACGTTAGAACAATAAATTATGCCAAAAGTAGGAAATTGCTAGTCTATCTTTATCGGGGCACGCGTGCCGGTGCGGGCGGAGTGTTTCTTCGCCTTCGCAGTCGCCGGCGGCAGCAACGTCTGGCGTCCTCGTCGCGGTACCATAAAACGAGTAGGGTGCGAAGACGCCGAACGCGGCCACGCACTAAATCAACGCCGCCTCCGCTACCGTCGCCATCGTCGCCGCCGCCGCCGCTGCCGAAACTAAATAGGGGTAACACTTGTTTCTAGCACTTGCTGGCGGTATAACTATAAATTCGTTGTTTGTTAGTAACTCTCCAGCATGCAGCGCTCCGCCGCTGCCGCCGCCAGCGGGCAACAACAACAACGCCAACCGCCGCCGCCGTCGACACGCGCAGCTTCGACGTCGCCCTAAATATCGCCCGCTGCGGGCGTAGTTGTGACAGCCGGGCGGTGGCGGCGGCAGCGGTGGCGGCGAAATGTGCACCCACGGTGAGAGAGTTTAAGGACCACGAGGCAACTCGTAAGCCGAAACACTAAACAGCAAAGTGCTTCTTTAACACCTTGACAAGTCGGCGGGCGCGCCGCGCGTAAACACCGCGTTCGAGTTCATAGAAAAGCCGCAAGTGCGACGTTATTTATTGACTTCAGCAAAGTCGAATTCACTCCGCGTACGACATTTTCGATCGCTTTAAATGCGCTCCGGTTTCGGGTAGATCGAAGCAGCTATACGCGTCCGTTTTACATCTTCTACAATGCTCTCTGAATTTATCTCGATTTGCATTGTCAAATTTCTTTTGCAAACCTAACCTAGGTTAACATAACCTAACATTTGGCGATTTATGTTTGAAACTGCCATTTACGTTTAATATGTATTATGACCAATTTATCTATCCTATATCTGATAGATTTATAGACGAGTGTCATTTTTACAGTAAGAACCAAGGTCAGCAATTTTTGGGCGCCATTACGTGTCACATCTCTTCCAGGGTTGCCATTTCTATTAGTTACTAACTAGTTTAATTAAATATTTCGCAATGGGTTTGACATAGGGATTTTTGTTTATATACTAAACTCAAATAGTTTTTTGAATTTGAAATTGAAATTTGAATATAGCCACGCTATTTGCACACTCATGAAACTAACTTCATTGAAATAGCTGTTTTTATCAGTTATCGCTAACACAGCCACGAGACGCTCTTTACAACTAATTCATTGAAAACCTCATTCAATTTTCTATCCATACGTTTAAAATTCGATGGCATAAGATATCATATATATCAAATGAAGAGATAATTATGTGCCCATTTAATTTTAAGCGGGAGAAAAGTCTGTGGATGGGTTTTCGTGGCTGATTTCACAATGGTACTTGAAGAATTTTGCTGGTAATAATTTCATAAATGTATGCATGAACATTTTGTGTTTTGGACATCCTTACAATTTCTTCCCAGACTTAATAATTTTACTTCCCAATGTTGCCAATTAATATATTGGGTACAAATTTACATTGCATGACGAGTTATTACTATTTTCGCAGCTGGTAGGAAACGACACGCATTGTTAAAAATTGTCACATTGCGGCTGATGGGTGGTAAAAATAATTTCATTAATCATCGCGCAATAAAAATAAGCCCTCTTGGTACTCCCATTGCCAGCCGAAATCCGCTAGTAAATTAGTTTTATGAGTTCGCTCGCTCTCTCTCTATCAGCGCGCTCGCCAGCTCGATGAAATAATTATTTTATGTCGCTTCCATTGTTATACATTAGCAATGAATCACTGATCCTCCCGGTCGTGTAGGATATGGGGGTAATTTCCATCGATTTACAGCCGTTTCGTACAAAAACGTCCAGCGGCGACGACCACACAATCCGCCGCATCATACGATGCTAATCATCTTAATAGCCATGACGTTCAAGTCGGCACAATAACGAAAACCTCGGGGCTTAGCCACTCTGCAGCCCTCCCTGACTCAATAATAGCACTAACCCTACGTTAAACACTCGAATCTGCACCGACAGCTTGCGCGTCCATTTGCTCGTGGGCCCTCGTCCCAGATCCGCGATTACCTCCATATTCCACGGGTATTTTTCTGAGGGTTGTCTTGCCCATTTTCCATTTGGCCAGCTCCGCCAAAATCGGTCTTGATCGTGCAATTTTGGTCTTGGTTTTGCATCTTTGCAGAATTTTGGCATGACCAAGACCCAGACTAACGAGCTACGTGGCATAGAGGCTTACACCGCTGCCCAGCATTCGGAAGGTCCCAGGTTCAAGCCCTAATCAGAGGCTTGGAGTAATCCTGGACCGGGTCACTGTTCCGAATCTTTTCAGGGGAATCTCGGAGCGATAAGGCAAATGCCGGTTATTTTCTTACTCCCCCTGCACCCTAACCCATTCTTACCCTCATCCCCAGAGGGACGGCCGAAGTGTGAACAAAGCCATGAGAAATGCGCAATAAGCCAATTGGCCACAGTGCCGGTGCAACCTCAAAGAAGTGGTTGCAGAAGGGGGTGCACTCTCAGAGAGTCCCAGGAAAAAAAGACCAAGACTGATCCTGCAAGACGTTAACAAGAACAACTCTTGCAGCTCGCAATTTATATCGGTATGGTCTTTACGTTATGCGATACAAACTACTGGTCAATTGGACACCAAGACCAAGACTAGCTAAGTCTTGCTTTGGTCTTGCATTTGGGCAACACAAGCCGCCACAGGATAGTTCACACTCACGCGCGTACCGGGACTACGCGAATAATTGCTGCACAGCCGCCCCCACACGTCGCCGCCGCCGCCTTCGTCGTCGTCATTCGATTGGGAGCGATTTGTTGATCGAAGGGTGACTTAGCTGAGATTAGACGACCAAGGCGAGGAAGACGTGCGGCGCCGCTAATGTGATTTGTTCCGCAGCGGCAGCGGCGGCGGCGCGCGACGAAAGTCATTTCGCATTCAATTTTCGTCGCGCGCGATTCACTTACGCGACAATTTTGTTAATATCACGATTCATAATTAACGCACGCGCCGAATTGCATTGTCGGCCCAGACAATCCGCCCGCACGGTGATTATGGGCTCTAATGAGATTTGCAACGGACGGGGAGCGCTATTGATAGTAGCGCAGCGATGCGAGAAATGCATCGCTCCCGTTCCGATGATCAGGTGTTGTCATTAGAATTTGATCGACGCAGACTTTTTGTTCGCATGAGAAATGAAAATGGAAATTTATCTCAACCTCCAAATATGTGATGAAACTATTTATTATTATATAATTTCTGCAATTATTTATTAATGGCCAACAAAATGGGTATGAGCCTATTTTTGATGCATTAAATGTATTGGAGAACTTAATATCAACTCAAAATTTCAATAAAAAGTCTGAACATTCTAAAATTAGGTTTAGTTAAGTTTGTAACTACTGAATGTGCTACATAAAATATTTACTCTTACTATTGCTATTGTACTACTTTGTAGTACAATAATTTTAATTAATAATTACATATCTACAGTGTACCTGCTATTTGCCTTCTGTTTTGTAATTCAAATTTGTTTAAAATTCGTTTTGTTCTTTTTACTTTTAATTTGACATTAACAATGTTCCAATATAATCATTAATTTTGTTTGGCTGATATGAGTTCCTCAAAAACATTTGCTTTTGTTTATTTTTATTTGTAGATTGTATTTCAAATATTACTACAGTTTACTATTAAGTATTTCTTAGCAATCACTAAAAATTCGCGAATACCGACTATTAATTCAGCCCCCAACTATAATAATGAAGGAGTAATAACTGTGGGATTTAAGGGATGCTTTCAAAGCTTGACTTGAGATATGTTTAATGAAAGCCTTCAGAAATTACACAGTAGGTGTAATTGTGAAAAGGAAACAAAATATCAAATAAAAATGATTGACCAGACCGAAGGTTCCCAACTGGTGGTCCGCGGATCCCTGGCGGTTTGCGAAGTGTACCTGAAGGGTCCGCAAGATATAAAAAAAAACTTTAGGTTTAGGAAATAATAGAGGTCTCCGTCATTGCAGTACCTTGATGAAGGCGTGCTTAGAAAAAATTAGTTGGGAACCATTGTGTTAGGGACAAACGGAAGCGGAAGACAAACACAAAAACATTTGCTGCGCATGCCCACATTTGAACGAGTATTCCATCCGACGCGGTTTCCATCGGCGCGTTTCTGTTTCGCGTTGCGCCGGCGCAGCGTGCTTGTTTCACAGATAAATGATTATTGAAATCGCATCAATTGTGCGTGCCTCGCCGACCTGAAACGCCGCGCGACGCGTCGAAGTTTATCGCCGCCTCCGCCGCCGCCAGCGCCGCAATCAGGCCGACGCATATTGCAGCCGTCGCCGGCGGTGGCTCGTCGAACAAAGCCAGCCATCCGAGCGCGCACGGCGATTGTTTGCTACCCATTAAAGGATTGCGCGGACCGAACGCCGCCTCCACCGCCGCCGCCCTCGCTGCCGACACTGTCACCACCGGCGTCCCTCCGCATCGCATCCAAGCGGCTAATGTTGTTTTGTTTATTATGCAATATTAATTAGCGCATAATACACCACGCGACTAATTGTTAATAAATCAAAGTGCAGCCATTATTGTCACAACAAAGTAGCAGCGCGCCGATGCGATCGCATTGTTCGCGATGATTTATTTCTCGCGTGGATCCGAGTGGAAAAAGCCGGTCGGTGTCGTGCGCGGACATATGTACTCCTCGACGTCGACGACGGCGACGACGACGCACGCCGAGAAGAAATGCCGACAGTGAAGGAAGCGGTCGGGCGACGACAAAAAGACGGCGGCCGACCGCGCGCCGTTCATCATCAAGGTGGTTCGCCTCAATTAATTACGCCCGCGGCGTGTATCCGACTGAAAGTGGCGTTCACTCGTGGACAGTGGTCTGAAATCACAAAAACGTCATAGAAGCACGATAAGTTTTTTTAATTGTAGATTATATAACGTGTATTGTATGAGGCATATTACGCGCAAGTGCGTACGTAATTGCTTTACAGCACGAGTTGTAAACTATACTTTATCTACGACCAGTTGATTTAGTTTAGATTTACCCACAATTTATTTAATACGATAAAAAATTTGTGAAGTCAAAATTCGTTGGCATATTATGAGGCATATTACGCGCAAGTGCGTACGTA
>JAODFX010203093.1:0-14917 GCA_027580035.1 Dorylogaster longipes
CATTGTAGAGAATCTGTATCTTAGTGGGTTCCAAAAGAATCGGATGTGGAACGATGATTCGAGAGACGAGGCTTCCCAGCCGCATTTCTTCATCTTCTTTCCTAAAGCACAGAATATCAGTCAGTAACAAGGAACTTTGCAGATGTAAACAGGGAGTTAATGCAAACAAATAGGAACTAAGTAATGTCTACCTGGTCAATGTGAATGTCTCATTAAGAAGGGAATCTCCAATTAAAGTAATCTGTATTTTTCCATAGCTGATAATCGGCACATCCCCGGGTGTGCTTTCAATTTTGATGTTGTACTGATGGGCGCAAAATGGCTCTTCATCCCTCGTAATTAGATAGAGTTGACCTCTGCCTTTGGATCGATCCGCATAGTAACCCATGTTGCCACACTTGCGCTCATCCGTGCAGGGGAAGCAATTCCCAGCGAGAAAGTCCTCGTAGGTGTTGCAGGGAAAGGCTGGGAAATGACAACGAGGAGAAACGGAATCCGTGAAGAATTTGTACGCTCTTCGGTGGTTGCACAACGATCTTCCTTCGACTGCGGATGCTGGTGGAAGCAATGCAAGCACAGTGAGCAAGCGAGTTGCACCAAAGGCGGATGCAAACCTACACCAAATAATGTCACTGACAGCGCCGACGAAGATATTGCTGCATCCCTTTTGCATCCGGCCACCATTCGGATAGAAGTCGACGTGTCCCATCGGCTGCCACGATCCCAGCCCGCCAAGGATAAGGTTCTCGCCGTTACTGTGGATGACGTCCACGAAGGTGGCATCCGTGTGGTCCAGGCGAGCACGTGGGTCCTGCGACTCGAAGAGTGGTCCAGCGGGGTCAAGGCCAGTGATCCGACTTAGATTACCCAATTCGGCACCGGCAAATCCCGCGACGTGCGCACCCAGGCTGAACCCGACCAGGTGGATATTACGCACGGGGAAACCCACCTTGTGCACCATGCCCCGGAGCAGCATGCCCAACTGCTTGCCCACCAGGCGGGTGTTCGCCGCTGCTTTTACGTAATTCGGCAGCGTCGCACCGTTTCCCCAGTCGACGCAAATCACATTGAGATCATCCTAAATATAAAGCAATTACACATGAATTAGGATAGACTAGATTTAAGGCCTCATAACCCTCATAACACTAATAGTATTCTAATCCCTCTTTGGAATGTTATTCCCATCACTACATTTTTACATTTTCCTAGTGATCACTATGTTTTGCACTTTATACTAAAAAACCCTACAATCAAATGTGGGGAAGCTCAGTTTCGAGCCGAACCCAGGAAGCGCCCGTGTGCGAAACTCATGAAGTTTTCTATACTTGCATATCTACAAATTCTGCAGATTGATCTTACAACTTTCTTCACTAAAACAATCTAAAGAAGTTTCTAAAGAGATTTTCATTCACACATATCAAAAACTTTGCAGAGTGAATTGAGAATTTTTTCACTTTTTCCAACCCCTTTATGGAAAGTCAGTCCCACGAGGAATTAAGACACTCCTGCATCTCATACACTCTAATTTAAGAGCATAACAAGTTGAAGTAGAAAGAGCTTTAAACTAGCCAAAAAAACAACTATCTGACCACTTTCCTAAGCAGGGGTGTGTAAATAATTTTAAACTCGAACCAAAACCAAATTTTCCAAATATCTCCCGGAACGGAGGTCAGTTTTTTTCGCTGACTAATAATCGCTGAGAAATTTGGAAAAATACGGTGAAAAAAGTGACGCAAATTTGTGATCGATTTAATTTATATTGTTCGAGGAAATCATTAACGCCAGGGTTCTTGTTCAGAAATGTTTGGAATATTCTGTTTTTAAAGCACCACAGAAAGCATTCAATTAGTTGGGGTGAACATTTTCTTTTACTTGGTACTTGCATTTCAAGAGGAACTTGTTGCACATCGAAATTGAAAAGTTGAAAAATTCAACAAGGTTTTTCAATAGCTTTGAACATCTTTTTTGAATTCAAAATGCAATTCTTGTGTAGTGGCACTATATTTAAGAAATAACAAAAGCAAAAGCGCCAGACCCAGACTTAATACTTCTTTCATTCTTTACTATGAATTTTGCTTTTCCACCCCTACAGTATTGCCAACCTCGCTTTTGTCTTACCCAGTCGCCTATCCCTCTCCCACAACGTGGAATTGGGAAATGAGGAGCGAGATTGTTTCTGGGTCCGGGGATTGAACCCGAGACACTACGTCACTCACTCCTCATTCTTTACTAACAAATTTCTATCTATTATAATACTGCAAGCCCTCTTTGTCCTGCACAAGAAAAACAGGTCTTACCACAGCCATTAAGGCACTCCGCATCTCATACACCCAGATGTGGGAGCAGTCCGAGCCGAAACCGTGGATCATCACCTTCAAGGGCAACGTGTTGTTGAGGCCCGTTTTCGCCCACGTGAAGGCGTCGCTGATGTTGGCGAAGGGGAACTCGCCGGGCGTGTTGCCGTTGCGCCTGCTGCTATGGCTCGGGTACAGCAGGAAACGCGTGGCGATCTCCTCCGGCTTGCTCGGCAGCATGTCCAAGTAGCCGAAGGGTCCCGACGCCTCGAAGCAGCCCAATTCGGGGTAACACACGCTCGGCTCATCGCGTCGCGTCCTACCCGTACAGATTCATCATCATTCAGGAAACCAACGCCAGCTGTGCCACCTTCAAACCTGTGTTTATGACTGTTGTGTCTCGCCTTCCATTCGTTCATCGATTCCACGACAGCGCGATAAATCTCTGCATCGTGCAGTTCGTCCAAGCGCTCTTGAGCCGGCGTTGCCCAAGGCCCTCCAAGCACTACGAGAAGCAATCACAAAGTTCGGTTAAGTTAGCTTAAGTTTACCCTTTTAACATTCACCTCCAAGCACCGTAAAATGTCGGCGTATTGACTTGATATTCAAGAGCATTCGTTAATCGTAGCGAGTTGTACTTCTTAAACAAGTTTTTTTTTGTATTTGTTTCTTCGGCGAAACGTGATGAAAACGCTTATTAACTTATTTAAACTATTAAATTACGATCGTGTTGCGTGCAAAATAAAATTCATAAAAAGAAGAAAACCAGAAGCGGTCCGAAAGAAACGTGAATGTCTACTTTCTCGACTGTAAACTATATTAAATAATCAATAAGAACCGCATGGAACACTTTCAATGTAACAGAGCCGGCAATACAGTGTACATTTTTGGATACACTCGAAGACAACTAAAGGCACTCAATAATTGATTGTTTAGGCTATACTAGGCACTGAATTTTTCCACTTGATGCTTCTTTATCACCATTAGTAGTGTATTCGCAGTCATTTGACGTCATTATTCGCTCTCTTGGTCTATAAACATTCACATTTTGTTTATTTGACCTTTTAACATATGAGGAAATAATGACGAAAAACTATTTTTGATATTTGACAAGGTTTATGGAATTCAGTAGATATTCATACTAATGCACTGACTGCACTGCTTTTTCGCATTCAAAGCAAATAACTTGTAACTGTTGTGTGTAGTATTTTAGGCGTACATTTTGATTGTATAATTCGGACGGAATTTAACAACACCCACATACTTCATATTATTACATTCATTGCTCTTTTTTTTTGCCAAACAACCTCAATAACTTACTGATTATAAGCCTAATCATTCATGCGTTTTCTGGATAGTGCCTCAAACTCCTGCATATGGAGGAAACAATAATTGGGATATATGGAAGGTTTTTAAACCCGATTTCTGAAATTTCGAATATAGCTGCCAACCTTGGTGTACCGTCATTTGAATGCATATGGTAGTAAAACCTGTCACCCGCACAAATTGGCCACCTGCCTTTGTTAAACACATTGTGATGGAACCGGTATCTGAACAATCTTGACCTCCCTGCCCAGTGATTTTGTCTTCTATGAACGTGGTCGGATGAATGCGCACATTAGAGTGAGTCACATGATCGTTCTATTCACCATCTCGAATATTTCTGCTTTTTCCGTTCTGGGCTGAAGTCGGTCGGGCCGACGTGAAGCTCCAGTCGGGAAGTCAATATAAAACACTAGTCGAGTTGCGTGCTGCACGCTTAGCGTGAGGCTGGTAGCATCACCGTCTTGTTCCTCATCGCGCTCGTGTTTGCTTTCTTCCGGTTTGAGGAGGAGTATGTCGGGTAGAAGTGAAACTTCGGCGGGGAGTGTCCCATGTTTGGAGCACTACTTTGTTTGGAAATGGAACGACTGCTAGGGGCTGCTGGACCGAGTAGGTCTTGATCTCCCTCGCTCTTTCTCTCTCGAATCTCCGTTTCTTTTGAAGAGACACAGTGTCATGTGAGCGAGGAGTTGTTTCATCGAAAGCTTTGTGCGCAGAGATTTCAAATGGCATTTGGATAACGGGGAGCATGCGTTGGCGTAGATTGGTGACTAGCAGTTGTCTTTCACAAACATTCCGATCTAATGTGACTAATATGATGATAAAGAGATAGCATATGTGTTGGTGGCATCATGGCATAAGTTTGTGAATTGTGTAGATAGAAGGGTAGCGAATATCTGGGGTCCATGTTGAATTTCGCCCCAATATGGCTTGAAACACTCAACACTCCAGATGGGAGAGATTGTATGCGATGATGAGATGGCACGTTTGGATGGCTTTATGGCTCCTCCACATAAACGATATCAATTTATCCCTGAGCATACTATTTATAGGAACATGTTTGTGAAATAGTAGAGCTGGTGAACCCTCGGACGATAACGCGTCTAACCATATATTATTAACCATATCTATAATTGGGACACGTGATTCTAACAAGAGCCAAGAGTCGCAATAATTTTATGTGGTAGATAAATGTTGGATATTATTTATAGAGACGATCCACAATTTTCTCTGAAGTTAGAAGACACTAGATCCAAGCATAATAATGCAAATGTACTTAGAAGACCACGAATTCTAATTCATCTGTCGCACTCAAGGATGTTGGTAGAAATGTTGTTTGGTGTATTTTGTGTGTGTTTTGTGATCGTCGATAGTAGTACAAGTAGAAAAAAACCAAACACTCTGCATCGGCGAGTTTCATTCTTCCGTTCTCCTACGTTCCGGTTTGTTGTGCGTTGGTTGGCTCGCCGCGTTGGGTCAACCGAATCAATTCGCACAAGACGCGGCGCGCCGTCGAGTATCATCGCAAGCAGCAGCGCGCCGTCGAAATCAATTCGCAATGCCGTTCGCAATGCGCAAATCCGCGCATTGATCGCGCATTTGCATACGCGCTGGAGCGCAGCGAAATCGGTGCAAACGCGCTGCGCTGACACTTGGCATCGTCGAGAAGCCTCGCCGCATGCCAGCAGCTCGGCGACGTCCTCGAAATCCTAGAAATTCCGATCACTAACGGCCCCAGCAATGCGCTGTTGACGCAAATTGTATGAAAGAACACAACAACAGCAACAACAACAACTGGCATTCAGTGCGATTCGGCACTCTAATTCAATTAAATGTTTGACAATTAGGAAACGAATTGCTTCGCAATGATTTTAATTGTGTTAGTTACGCTGCTTTATTATTTGTTGTACGGTATTACCATAAAGACCTGAATGGCAGTTTGTGGTATTTTAGTGAAATAAAAACTTTGTTCCTTCTTATGGTTCTTCAATAGTACCGAGTTAGTCAAAATAAAAATTAATCAATCATTTTCTTGACTATCGTCCAACTAACTTCCAAACAACAACACCGTGAATCAAGATAGTCAACTTCATTTTATAAAAGACTTATTTTTGCACCAGAGAACGAATGCTAACCTTCTAACCTCCTAACATGGGCTACTAAAATCTATATTATTAAAAAAAAAATTATCTAACTCTCTGTGGATTTTGGATGTGTTTCTTATGTCAATTAAAACAGCTGAAATTTCCCGCTTCCATTTGTTTACTCGTTAAATGGAGAAAAATTACCCACTTAGTTTTTTGCTAAAAAACAAAAATACGTTCAGAATCAAAATTTAAAGACGTTCTTCCGAACATATTTCTGAAATATCCTCGTTGGAACAATTTTAAAATCAAATTCTGATTTCTTCAATGCCCCGCGTTAGTGCAATCACCGGCAGCAGTTTATTACACCTCAAACACTTGATGCCGACGGCGGGTGCGAGGAATGTGTACGCGTTCCTTGAATGTGACGTTCCGGTACAGTCTGTTGAAATGTAGTAAACTATAACCGTTGCTGATGCCTTCCGCTTTCAATAAATGTACAAATTCAGGGCAATCGCTTTTTTAAGCACCTTGTGATTTACAACGTTTTTAGTTTTTTTTTTTTGTGAAAGTGAAAGGATAAGTCTGCCGTGGTTCTGTCACTCGTCGAACTATTAGTTGGCATTTGTCGGATTTTGAATTATAAGAGGATAGAGCAAGACAATCTTCAACAACAGTGTGTTCTCCATCATAATTACTAAACACAGAAATCACAATTGGTGTCGTATCCATCTGCCTCTAAAAGAGGCGAAATATAAAAAAAATTATTGATGTATAATTCGACGTGCCATTTGAGTTCAAACTATTTTCAATTTTCTATTCGTCCGGCATTTGATATAAGCTGTTTTCGTTCGTGGCAGTGATTCGTACTCGTGATTGCTATTGCAAATTATGATTCATAGTTTGACCAATGAAGGTAACGAATCATTGCAAACGAACATGTTTCTTTTGTAATTACCAATCACGAATACGAATCATTGCGACGAATGAAAGGAGCTGGCCTAACAAGCAAAGATAAAGCAACCTACTATTCAATATCAATATCAATATATCAAATATCAAAATTTGATTTGACTTGTGACAGTTGGTTGTGCAAAGATGTCACACCGAGCAGGAGATAGCACGTGTGTATCGCACGGAAAGATGAAAACGACTGATTATTTCGTTCGTATATCGGACAATGGACACGTTGCATCCAATATAGAAGTTCATGCACGACTGCAGAACGAAATTGCCCTGTCATTAGCGGCGGATTGTCAAATTCGACACAAAGTGTCGCAAAGTGCATTAGCTGAACGGCACAATGGCTTTGTACGTTTCATTGCGGAGGAGTAATCAACAGGTGACGCTATTTGCAACGCTCTAAATAACCAACATTGTTAGCTGATGGTAGCTAACCACAAAAAAATGTTTGACCAAAGAGATCTGACTTTCTAATCGCAACCAATAAAAATTGTTTTTTTTTTTGTATTGTAGTTTTTTTTTAGGTTATTTTCAACTGCATCTGGAGGACCTTCCAGTATCTAACCTAATTGTACATAATTGTTTTTTTTTAATTATTTGATCTAAACACAATGAAATAAACCATAAAATCAATTATTAATGCTTATATCAGTGCTGATAACAAATAATTTCCAAATATTAATGACCAAAAATAACAAATGATATTAACGACTAACAAGGTTTCCATCCATTGACATTTTAAATTTGAATATTCAAACACCGAATCTATCTTATCTAAGATTAAATTCCTTGCTTTTAAAATATTTTAAACAAACAATTTTGAGCTAAATATAATATTGAAAAAACTAAAATTCATTTTTGTTGCTTTTCGAATTGTATAGTATTAAATCTTAACAGTTTATTTCAAAAGCTGTAAATTTGTTTATAAATACCCGGACATGTTATCGCCAACATTCCTTTCAATATCAGCAGTAATATTAAAAATTGTAACCTAATTATAGCTTTTTTTAAATAAACTAATAAGATTGAATAAAAAGCCAAATTGCAAAGAATTGCAAAGAACATAACAAACACAGCAACAGAATAAAACATTCACCAAGTTTGTAGAATTCATTCTGCAGCTGGAAGTTTATGTTTTTCCGTGTCGAAACCAAACAAGCAATAAAAACTTTTACTTCATATCCAGCTAGATGTATCCATGGAAACAGCCCACTACCCACTTGTAGTTAACCTAACCACTTCGAAATAGCGAAGTGCGCGTTTGGCAAAGCGGCCGCAAACAATTACTCCACTCGTAAAACCACGCATTCGTTTCTCCTGCATACTGAGACAATTGTAATGAGAATATTCCGCAGCATTCTACGCACACGTGCGATAACAATAGGTGCGTATCGAAACACGCCCGTTCGACGCACGAACCGCCATCTTGTTGTAGTTATTAGTGCGCCGCAACCTTAGATTGCGTTATTATGTAAAATATTGTGAAAACTGATGATGGCAGGCAAGACGAACGAACCCACGAAGAAAATTACACTCTCGGCGTAATGAAGACAATGTTCGTAATTACGCCGTAAGCGCTACAAGCGCTATTAATATCTATTGTTAGCATGCTTACAGCGTCGTGTGATTTTGTGTTGATTTATGCAGTGGATTACACTGCGTACGGTGTGTATTGAGTTGCCTAATCGAAAAGGTATTTTGTTGTATTGCTTAATTCGAATGAAATTAAACCTTTAATTAATTTCCGTCAGCATTACGCCATCGAAAATTATACAAATATTTCCTTAGTTAAATCAATAATCAATAATGAATTATTAAGGCTTGTAGCTTATTGTAGCTCTATTATTCTGCTGGATTGGGAATTAAGGAAAATAAGAATGAAAATTCATACTCTGAATATGGTAGCCATGAAATGGTGAAATTTAATGACGTTCACTCAAGTAACAAGTGTTTAATAAAAATATTCCCTCCATAATTGCTTAATAATTTAGTTAACATCCTGAAATTTTTTTTTTAATTGTGAACATTGATTTCGCAAAAGAAATTCTCGTTACACAAGACGTTCACAAAGTTGCACGTTCGAACTGATAATCGAAAATATTCACTCAAAAATTGGTTAATATTTTATTTGATAACCTAAAATAATTCGTGAATCGAATCCCGCATAAAAAATGAATATTTTTTTTAGTGGCACGAAGAATAATGAAGACGATAATAAATATATGAAAAGATAAAATGTGTGAACATTGATTTCCTAAAAAAACTTCTCGTTGCACAACACGTTCACAAAGTTGCACGTTCGAACTGATAATCGAAAATATTTACTCTAAAATTGGTTAATATTTTATTTGATAACCTAAAATAATTCGTGAATCGAATCTCGCATAAAAAATACATATTTTTTTTTGAAGACGATAATAAACATATGAATAGATAAAATTTGTGAACATTGATTTCGTTGCACAACACGTTCACAAAGTTGCACGTTCGAACTTATAATCAAAAATAGGAGTGATTGAAGCGCTTTTCGCGATCGTTATGTAGTGAAAGTGCGGCTAGCACTTAAACAAAACGCAAAATTTGACATCAATTAGCACAATCGCTCATTTCACTCACTGCGTTGAGTGAGGTTAAGATGCACGAAGTTCGCATCGTGCGTTGTCGAACGCGATTGGGCGGAAATTTTGCGTAGAACTTCGCCAAGGTTTCACTTTGTACCGGTCCTATCGGTGACTATCACAGCGCAGATTGATGGACACTTTCACGCATTGCGCTGCAAGAACGCAACGAGGATGCTGACGTCGCGACGCGTCATGATGAAAAACACTCGCAAACGTTGAAAGCGCGAACACGCATTGAACCCGCGAGCTCTTCCCTGCTTTCGATTTGAAATCACATAATGAAGATCTTCTGTTCTTCACCTCATCGCTCATTACGCACTACTACATAGTTAGATCGTTGCTTCGAAGGAATTTCTTCTCAGTGAAAACCAATCGAAACGACCTTAACATTTACTATTAAAACGGAATCCACAACCAAAAGAAATAATTGCTACTGAGTTTATGAAACTGGTTTTGATTGGAAGCAACGCAATATTTCTTTTGCTTTCTAAATAACAAGTTATTACTCTAATCATTTATGTTTCTCTTTCACCAGAGAATGCATCATAAATAAATGAAATTATTTAAACTAGCATCACAACATTGAAAACGAAAAATCTAGGAAATCATTACTCTAATCATTTGTGTTGCGGATAAAAGTTGTGCGTTCTTTTTCATTTGTCTTCTTTGCGAAGCAGGTTAGAAACTCTTCGCTCTGTCTGCTTTCACTTAGGTTATGAAATAGGTTTCGAGGGATTTGCTCGTCAGAAAAACGACGCAAAATAAAGTCGAATAAAGCTTCACATTCGTACATTACGAAACCAAAAAAAAAGGAACGTAAGGTTCAAATTGAAACAAAAGTCAATCGCTTTTGTTTTCCTTTGACTAATATTTTCAAACAGAAAAGTGTTCTTCAGTGGTCATTAACCCGATAAGTAATCGATCAGTCAAGAAAGCAAACATGAATTGAGGATGGAAGGAAGCTAACAAATTAATGAACTAAGAATCCACACGGAATTCACGCTTACCGTTCTCTATCGGCGCGTAAAAGAAATATATGAGTGTGAAGAGCGCATAGTGGTGATATGATGTGCACATGTTGATGCCATGAACACGCTGGATGCGACGATGTTCAATGTGCTTTAAAAGTTTTCCATATTTTACTGATCCTCGAATGGCATCTGAATATCTGCAACAAACAACCGGATTAGTTTGCAAGTGCGAAATCTTATGTCAAGCATCATTTCTACACAATTTATTTCAGAACATTATTTTGTAATAAAGGATTAGAAATACATTTTTTAAGTAAGTTTGTTCACGACGACAATTAACTAATTTTGATCTCGTTTCACAATAAACGCTTTGTCTGCATTTTAGCGATTAAGCTGGGAAATGATAACCAAACCAAGTTGGGAACATAAATGAATTAAACAAGTTAAGAAAGCCCGAGGAAAATAGGAAATCGAGGAGAAGAGAGTGAGTGAGGGAGAGAGGAGCGGAAACACTTCTTGATATCACTCGAGGAATCGGGGAAAATCCAAGTTGAACACTACTACCCCCGACGCTCGTTCATTTTTAATATAAAAACTTTTCGAATGAGTTTCCTTCAAGTTTAATCTTCATTTCGTTTGGTGCTCTCGTTCGTCTTCTTTCTGAGTTCACCACAAACAGATTGCAGATGATTTTCACGAGAAAAGAAGGCATGTTTTCTAGGGATGCATCGATACGTCAGTTTGCCGATACCTATACACAGATAAAAATATCGTCGTTATCGATACCGATACCGATACGTTTAGTGAATTTAATTAAATACAAGGAAAATTAAATTAAACACACGTTGGGGGTAATTTTGTACTTATTGTGCTGAAAACCGATTTAATGGGTCTGTTTAAATTAAAATTGTTTTACTGGATAAAATAAAGACAAATCGAATTACTACTCCTCAGCAGCAGTTTGCCATGATGGCAGGTGTGTGAAAGAACACTATATTCCTTTTTTTTTAATTTAAACAATTTTTTTTAATATATTTGTGCCGTTTACTTGTGGTAGCCGTTACGGTCCTACTAAGCGGAGTTGACTGTACTAATGGAAGCAATATTGGTTGCCTACATATGTTTATTTTAACTTGAAGGAAATAAATGTCGCCAAATGAAAGAGTGAAGAAAATAATCACTCTAATGGAGCAGTAGTCCAGGATATGATTAAATAGTAAAATGGCATTTCGGCTTTCGACATTTCGTCCGATACTTGCTCCTTAACATCTATTATGATTCGCAGCAGCAGCAAATAATTTCCGTCACTTCAATTCGGATGCATACGCGGCGCTTGCACAACGCCACCACAATATTTCAATTTCAATTGTCGACAATTATTCACAACATATGACAAAGCATAATAATCGAATGGAAACGCGTTCGCATTTCATCACCCAGCACTCACACACACGAAACAAACCAACCTCATGCGGAACGTGACTCGGAACATCGATCGAAATGATCGCCATTACACAATGCGTGCTCGGGCAGAAAGACAAACGGTTGATAACGTTCGACATCGCCAGCATCATCCACATTTCTTCTTTCGTCTTCAATTGATACGAAATGTAGGAGGAGAGGGTTTAATGTAGACGCACCATCATTTTAAAGTTGTTCTAAAATACCGAGTTAGTCAAAATATATGAAGATTGAAATAATTTTCTATGTTCGCACTCTGTAATCACAAACAAACTAATGGCAAATAAATAGTGGTGGATTAACTCATCATGTTTGTGTATGCTTGTGTATAAAATTTCAAGCCAATAAAAGTTAATAACAAAAATAAGGATGTTAGCTCCTGTCCTACCTAAACAGTTGAATTGTAAACAGCTATTGTCATCGGACTTTTGGTTGGGTGTGTTAATCCAAACGACTTTCCCAACCAGTTAATGTGCTCCATCGTATAACGCTCATATTTCGTTCACCTCTCTCTCTCTCTCTCTCTCTCTCTTTCTCTCCGAGTGGTTTCCAACTGCTTGACAACCGTCATTGAAACGCACCTCGTTTGTTTTGCTCCTTGCTGTCGCGAGCACTGCACGCACTTTTATTTCCGGTTTTCTGCGCGTTCGAGTGTGTGCTTTCCTTTCGGCGGAGAGCTGCAACAATTACACGTATGGTGTAATTGAGTATTGAATGCTTGTGCGCTCGCCGGAAGTCCGAGACGGGTTAAAACTTTCAAATTGCACCGCGCACGCTAGCCTTTTAATTGCCGATGAGAACGCAATTACCTCGAAGACAGTGAACTCGAAGCGCTATCGAATGTTACATCGGCAATAACTTAACAAGCTCTTTTATTCAATTGCTACAGATTTTCGAACGTTAGTAGAATTATCCTCGATTTTGGCTTAAATATTGTTTAACCTTTTAATCGTGTATGTAATCAAGGATGTGCAAACTGAAATTTTCAAAATGTCTCCTGAGCCAGTGATTTTTTTTTTTGACGAAGAATTTTGTTTTTGTTGATAAAGCACTCTAACTTGTAAGTAAATTAAATAAATTAACCAGCTTTTTGATTCGATGGCTATAGATTTTCGAACATGAGTAGAATTATCCTCGACTTTGGCTTAGCTGTTGTTTGACCTTTTAACCGTTTTAATCAAGGATAGGCAAATACTTGTAAGTTCGGACCAAACTGAAATTTTCAAAATATGGCCTGGGCCAGACATCATTATTTTCCTAACTAAGAATTTTTTTGGATTAGATTAAACCTTTTGAACAAAAAAAATTGGAGAATCTTGTTTTCAAAATAGAAAACTGAATCATTTCTCGCGATCCTTTGCATGTAGTGCGATTTTCGTCAGTAATTGGTGTTTATTTTTCGTGGAAATCATTATAGCAAGTTGTCTTGCAAGAGTTCTTGCGCATAACAATGTGTATGTTTCATTTTGGATCAATACGACATAGAAAACCTACAGTGTTTCACAGTACACGTAATTCTCACGTATTCTATTTAGAAAATCAACTCGTTTCTTATGCGGATTGATGTAAAAAAAGTCCAGTTGACCAAAATCACTTTTTTGATTTGTTATCTTGAGTCTTTTATATTCACTCACAGTACAAACAAGTCCTTAATTAATTAAGCACCCTATTCACATTTTGTTCTCATACTAATAACTCATGATTAGATGTTAGCCGCAACGCAAATTTCCATAGTAGATTTAATCTCGGAGAGAAAATGAATGGCAAATAATGTTAAAACTGTTTTAATTATTTCAGCGTTCACAACTGAGAATAATAAATGTATAATTCATTTTTCTTTTGTAGAAAATTATCAAAGGTTTAGACTTTCAAGCGTCAGATACAAAAAAGAGGAACTCCAGCATTAAAAAATAATGTATATATTATGCATAAAAGTAAATCATCCAAAGCCTTCATTAGCGTCAAGGTGTAATATGTCTCGTTCTGATTATTAAGCTTTCTGCTTTCATATTGGCGTACAGAATATTTTTTCTCTCACTTAAATCTTTGAACCTTTCGCATGTTATATTAGTCTCTATGAAATTATGTTAATTTTAACCAGATTATGCTAAATATATAGTAAATATGTTAATGTTACATTGATTAATTGAAATAATGTCATCTTAGCTTGATGAATATTTTAATTCAATTGAACCATCCCATTAGCAGAAGAAACTTGGCAAGTAATACGTACATTATCATCGGATGTTTAACATTCGACAGTTTAAAGACGTGTTTTTTTGTCAGTGCATTATTTAAAATTAAGCACACGGTTACAAATTACAGATAAATTCAATTTCTATACTATGTGGAGATTCGGACTACCTCAAAAATGTCTTTTAATAACGAATGATATATGTGCTGTTAGCAGTGACTTCATGTGCTCGTGAAATAAACGGCTTTCGATCGTGCCAGTGATTCGTAATCGTTATTGGTAATTACTAAAGAAGGGATAAAGATTTGCAAAGATTCGTTAAGACGTTAAGACGTAAAGACATTAGAATTTATATAAAATAATATTTAAAATTAAAAGAGTAAATTTTAAAACAAATACTTCAGAAAGTATGGAATTAGTTCATTCGATATCCGATTTTCTATTCGCTATTACTTAACATGACATTTACTTCAGGTATGTATATGCATATGTAGTGAAAGAAAATTGGTAATCTAATAAAAATCTAAAACTACAGCGAAAACTGTCTAATTCTCGACGATTCATGCATAAGTGGACAACCTAAGCAGATGGCAAATTTATTAAAATGTTCCGCAAAGTAGATAATTTCGGGGAAAAAAGTTTCAAATCAATATAAACAAATTCTGATTTCCTCACATAAATGATGATGGTTCTGGACAAAAACAAAAATTAACCTTCTTTCAGTTAATGTGGAAAATGTTGAGGTCCTAACAATGCTAGCAAATGGAAAATGCAATTTAACGTCCTCTAAAGGATAATTTATTTTTATTACCATTGATGAAGGAAAAGAAAGATATTAAACAACATAATGTATTTGAATGATTCATTTAAGTAATTATTCGTAATTGTTAATGAGAGGCGTAGTAAATCTAATTGGTTATCAAGTTGCCTTAATTATTAGTTTGTTAGTGGATACAAACCACCGTGGTGTTCAAAATCGTTCAAATCCTAACGTGGTTACAATTTT
>JAODFX010203203.1:0-14916 GCA_027580035.1 Dorylogaster longipes
GCTAGAATGAAAAAGTTTAAAGTGTATTAAAGAATAGATCTTTATCTACTAGAAGTATTATAAAACACTCAATTTGAATTATTCGTTTCGAAAATATGATCTAATTTGTGAAGCATGTTTTCAGAATTTTCAAAAATTGATCATTTTCAAACAGCTTTTTGGCACATTTACAAGATTTCTAGAATAAAGAAATTAAAAGCGTATTAAAGAATTGTTCTTTATCTACTAGAGGTGATATAAAACACTCAATTCGGATTATTTGTTTCGGAAATATGAGCTAATTTGTGACGCGTATTTTCAGAATTTTCAGACATTGATCATTTTTAAACACATTTCTGGTGCATGTGCAAGCTTGCTAGATTGAATAAATGTAAACTATCTTAAAGAACGGCTTTTCATCTACCAGAAATAATTTGAAACACATAACTCGGTTTATTTGTTTCGGAAATATTAGCTAATTGGTGACAAGTGTTTTCAGAATTTTCAAAACCTGATCATTTTCAAACATAATTTTAGCGCATTTACAAGCTTGCTAAAATCAAAAAATTAAAAGTGTAGTAAAGAACAGCTTTTCATCTACTAGATGTATTATGAAACAATCAATTCGGATTATGCGTTTCGGAAATATGAACAAATTTGTGACGTATGTTAACAATTTTTCAGAAATTGATTAACTTTAATCGCCGTTTTGAAACATTTTCTATGCAGTTATAATAAAAATGCTATAATTGTATTAAAGAGCAGTTTTTCTTCTATACGAATCAAGATAGAAAATTCAAATTGAGTAAAAGGTTTCGGATATATTATCAAAATTGTAAAGCGTGTTTGAAAAGTTTTCATAATTTGTTAATTTTAAGCTCACACTTGAAGCAATTCCTATATTGCAATGAAAAGCAATAAACAGGTAGAATTGTATTAAAGAACAGTTCTTCTTTTATCATGACCAAAATAGAACAATCAATTATAATAATTCGTTTCGTAAATCTAAAGACATTTGTAACGCGTGTTGGGAATTTTCTTTCCGAATTTGGTTACCTTTAAGTACATTTTTGAAGTATCTTCTGTGTGGCTAAGATAAACAAATTAGAATTACAGCTTTTAGTTTTTTGTTTAAGAAATGTGCACAAATTTGTAACGCATGTTTATAAAATCTTCAGAAATTGGTCATGAACAAATTGAAAGTACCATGTTATTATTAGAACCTAGTTAAAACACTCATGATAATGATGATAATGATTTATTTAGGAAATATGCATAAATTATAAAGGCATGTTTGCAAGATTTTCAGAAATTGGTCAATTTTAGGCGAATTTTTAATGTATTTCCAAACTTGCTAGAATCAAAGAGTTCAGAGAATCAACTCGTCTTCTATTTGAAGAAAGATAGTACATTTAATTCGGATTATGTATCAAAGAAATGTTCACAAATTTGGAACGCATGTTTTCAACATTTTTAGAAATTGATCATCATTATGCGTCTTTATGGGACATTTAATTTAATCTAATCATAATATAATCATAAAATGTTGAAAGAATGTGGTAAACATACCAATTATCCATCACGTGGTATGTGCACTCTGTTTTGACACGCAACATGTAGCACTCCACTACGGCACGAGATTTACTATTAGTCCTCGCCTATTCTTCCTACACTTGTTCCTATTGCAGCCGAGCGCAGCCGAGCGCTGTGGTAAATTCAAACAATTCAAAGTTAGTAACGCAAACAATTCCACAATTAAAAAACGTAAATATGAATATGAAAAATATGAAACAATCTTAGGATCAGAAGATTAATCAATTTTAGGCGCACTTTTAATGCATTTCCAAGCTTAGAATAAACAAGTTTGAAATATCTTTAAAAAGCACTTTTTTTCTATTAGAAATAAAATAAACCAACAATTCGGATATTTAGAGTGTATTTTAACTAAGTCTATGTAGCATTTTTATAAATTAGAGGGTACAGAAAATTACTGTGAGTCTCGGAGAACGCAATATATAATTATATTATATTAAGCTCTAAATAGATGTGGAACATCTAGGAAAAGAAAAGAACATATTCTCAAAAGTGACGTCTTTATACTCAACAGTTTATAGCAAATAACACAAAATGTAGGTAATTTAATTATCTACTGAATAAGCTAATAAAAAAAGTTGATGACGATACCCAATTGTTTACTCAATTTTGGTTAACAAACCAAAAACAGATTTTGTATTCCCAGACGCTTTAAAATATGACTTTTTAACAGCTAGCAACTTTAAATTTCCTGGAATAGTAGGCTGCTTCAGCAAATGTCACTAATATTTCTAATGTTCGTTTTTCAATTCTCCTAACCTCGCGGACAAGTATTAACTGGTTAGATAGTGGGCATATTACAATTACTTAGAAAAAATTGTAAAAATGGAGATCAACTACACGAAGGTATGTTACGAAAAAATTGAGGAATGCAAGAAGCTCTGTAAGGCTGGCAACCTTCAAGGTGCTCTCGATTGCCTTACTTGCTTGGAGAAGCAAACTAGAGCAGCTGGTGATTGGGTTTCCACCGTGCGGCTTGTTACGGCTATTTGCAGAATGTGTAAGGAGGCATCGAATTGGTCCGCATTGAATGCGCATATTCTCCTGTTGTGCAAAAGAAAACAGTGCGCTGAAGCAGTCTGCGACATGGTGCGAGAATGCTGCACATATCTCGATCAAATATCGGACAAGGAAACGCAAATTGCACTCATCGTTACTCTGCGGCAGGTGACTGAAGGGAAAATGCATGTGGAGATGGAGCGCGCTACTTTAACACATAAGTTAGCGAAGATTCGCGAAGATGAGGGCGATCTCAAGACGGCGGCGAGTATTATGCAGGAGTTAGATTTGGAGTCATTCAGATCAATAGGAAAACGAGAGAGACTCGAATTGATCTTAGAACAGATGCGTTTGTGCCTCCTTCAGAAGGACTACGTTGGTGCGCAGTTCATCTCTAAGAAGGTCAACGGGAGTATCTTTCGCGATGAGGATGCGGATGATTTGAAGCTGAAGTACTATAGATTGATGATACTGCTGGATGAGCAGCACGAAGGGTCCTACCTCGACCTTTGCAAGCATTGTTCCGCCATCTTGAGCACCTCTTTTATTCGTGCCATCCCTGCTGAACGGCAGGTGACCGCAAAATTGATGATCTTATACCTTATTCTCTCGCCGTACGATTACCATCAAGAGGATATGGTATTTCGCGTGCGCAACAACGCCATCGTCGATGAGGTGCCGTTGTTTAAGAAACTGCTGATTGTGTTTGATACAAGCGAACTTAGTAAATGGGCGATATTCTACAATGATTACGAGAAAGTGTTGAAATCCACTACTATATTCGGTCAGAATGAGTCATCTTGTAAAAGATGGACTGACCTCAGGTGAGCAATTTTGATTACTTTTCATATGCTGTCAAATTTTCGATTTTATTGGGCAACTGGATAAGAGACTTTTTTTATACCATATTCTGATGTACATGATAGCTACGTTCCATTTAACTGAGGAACTGAGAAACTGAGGGATTTCCTCAGTTGCCATCTGGCAACACTATTTGGGAAAATAGCACGAACAAACTGAGCTGAGGAAATTGAGTACTAAACTGACGAGAGACACCGCGTGCAATTAATTGCATTTACCAAGCATTGCAAAATCATGCGTGCGACTGAAGGAGGGCTTAAAAATTTGCTCAGACATTGTTGCCAGGTGGCAACCGGGGAAATCCCTCAGTTCTTCAGTTCCTCACTTAAATGGAACGTAGCTATTGCGGTTTTTTTTCACCTACGCCGGTTTCAAATTAATGTTGAATATTTTGCATGAATTTATACGGATAATATTAATAATGATATAATTTATATAATAATCTCGCAAGTGAATTATCTCTAGGAACCGCTGTATGGAGCATAACATACGCGTTATGGGGAAATGGTACAGTCGGCTGCGCATCGCCAGAATGTCAGAATTTCTACATATCAACGTTTGCGCGACCGAAGATTTTTTAGCACAGATGATTTCCTCTAAGCAATTGAGAGCAAAATTTGATCGCATATCAGGTATCATTCATTTTCGCCATGATAACAAAGCGAGCCTGCACAAGAGTATATTGCTTGGCGTTGCTTCGCTATCATCGCGGGTAGATAACATATCACGTTTAATTAATAAGGAAAGATGCTTATTAATGTGTGCTACCGATAATTGATTAAGACGGCATTTGTTTAATATTGAATAATTTTATCCAGCCGGGATTATTATAAATTGTAAATAATAAATTTGAACTATATGTGTTTGCGAAATGAAACAATGTGCTAAGCTTTCTTTAATATGTTATTTCTTCAAATAGATCATCTGCATAACCTTGCGCATAGACTCCTTCTTTGTTAAGTTCTGCGAGCAACACATAACTCTATAAGAGGAGTCCCTTCTTTCGAAAGTACCTTTCTGGGTCAATAAACTCCTCAATATGTGGTTATCCTTTAGAATCATATTGGAAATGTACCGAGCACAATCCCATCTCCATGTAGTTCACATTCTTGAATGCTACCTTTCCTTTCAGAGGTGCATTTTTACTTTTGTGGTTTTTGGTTTTTCTTCGTCGAATCTCTTCATTCGTGCTGTTTGTTTATAACTGTTTTCATATGTAATCCTAAGCGTAATTTCCGAAATGGTGAGTGTACAGCAACATTAGCACACACCTTAATGTACCAATCGCCATCGCAGAATTTTCGCCATCTAATCTTCGATGATAAGCAAGTCTTCTTTTCCATCTACTTTTTCGTTTTTATAGGTGCCTGCCAATGTAGTAGATTAATGTAATGTAAATGTGAATAAAACATCACGTAATTCATGAAACTTATTGTTTTAAATGATAAATGGTAACATAGTGATAAGTGATAATTGCAAATAACGTTAACATTTATATAAAATTGTGAAAGATCACATTTTGTTCTGCAAGTACAAATTTAGATTAAGTATGCTAAATTAAAGTAAGTAATCAACTATATTTACAGTACTCAATTAATGTTGTATGATAAATACTAAAATAATCTCTCTGTCAAATTCGTCATGCTACTAATTTAGATACACGTTTTGCTTCGAGAAGAAAGTATATAAAACATAGAGATCTAAAAGCAAGTATTTACAAATCTTATGTCATTCGTTCATTTTCATTCTTTGATATAATATAACATGCATAGATATGACACTAAAACGTATTGTGTTAACATTGATAACAGACAATAGTATGCTTTATTGTCTATTTGGCCACGAAGGGCGTCAAGTCAGGAAATTTGAAACCGTTGAAATTCGAGTTAAATCGTTGCGTGTTCAACGGCCGGGACCTCGTGTTGCGGTGTGGGGGCGGAATGAGATCTTGATTCAGCTCACTGGGACCACTCGGCCGCTGAAAGATGTTAAGGTTCGACGTGGTGTCACCGCGCAGCAGGAAGCCGCACTGCGCCGTGCAAACATCATCCCGAAGAATGGTTTCGCGCGACCACTCGCGCAACAGCTGGTTGCAATCAGTCACCCGAAGCGAGGCGCACTGCGTCTGTGGACGAAACAAGCACTCAGTAGAAAGATGATCATCGTTAAGGTAAGGAGTTAAGGAGCACTACGTACGCCCTCCGTGGTGCACACACATGATGTGCAAGGGCTGGGGAACGCTGATTCTCCGACCTGCACTTGGGACTGTCCTATGTGACAGCCGCGTGTGCCGGATTCTCTCCATGCATTGAAATCTATCGTGGGTAGGCTTTGGCAGGATACCCGCGGGTTGAGAAAGTTCGATGGGATATCAAACGCTGCACGCTGCATGTCTGAGTGCACGTCCAGATTATCGCACAGTACTTTCGAGAGTGTCATCTTCCTGATCTCCTGCAGCTGCTGCTCAGTGAAGCGCACCACTTGATCTTCATTCTCGTACCTGCAAAATTATTCTAAGTAACTTTACCACCGCCGTTCTGTTTATCACCCTACCAGAAGCGATCGCATTTTCTCAACTGCCTGAATTGAATGGCAATGATGCAAGCGAACGTCGGTCCCACCAGCCCGCCTTGTAACGGCCGCTCACTCATACCACCCGGAAACAGATCAATGTCGTCCACGGTGGCGTAAATTCGTTTGAAGCGAGATATCACTTCCTGTGGGATTTCGCGCGCTAGATCTTCGAATGATGTAGCGCGCTTCAGATTGCAGAGAGCGCGGTAGTTGTTGTAGGATGGAATGCCGTGATCACGGCCTCGTTGAATGTTTAATGCAACCAGGTCGATACCCGAGAATGGGATTTTCCGATCTTCAAACAGATGATTGGTGACCTCCCCGGTAATAAACTGATCTAGGGTTTCCATCGGTGTGGATACTAATCCACGCGTGATCTCATCTACCATGCCGCCCTGCATGATCATATCCACCTTGAAGAAGCCATCTCGAAGCAGAATTGGCGGATCAATGATTTGGTAGTTCGGACTGAGGCGCGGGATGTGCGGACGAAGCATACTGTGACCAATGCGATATGCCGCCGCAGCAAATTCATTCAAGATGGATGGATTACAACTGGGATTGTAATCCTTGTAGTAACCTTGTGGCAATAATTTCAACCCGTAAAGATTTACTGCGTTCCAGCTGAGAATTCTCGGCAAAAATTCATTGTAGGTGATGTGTTGATTTTCGGCGACCAATATCTTGCGTGCGTGCTCGAAGAGTTTTTCCGCATCCCAGTGCGGGTTTACTTGTCGTAGGGCCTCCACAACACGATTGTGTTCGCGCATGAAGATAGTGTGAATTACGGTCAGCGCTGGTTGTTCAGATGCGCGACCGTCGCCAGCGATAAAGCAGAGACCAGATGCGGCTTTGCATTCGGGGTGACGATCGCTTCGTGGCAATAAATCCTTGTACTTCTCTGGATGTATTGTACAGTTCATCCGGCCGCCCATACCTTTGAGATCTCTCGCTACGCAGTGGTTTTCACCGTAAACTTGCGACGCATCCAAGAAGGCCGTATTCTGATTGACCTGCTCGCGAGGGCCGAGGTGCAGTTGACCGGGCAGTGATCTCATGAAGGGGAAACACATGCGCTGGCCGGAAGTGATGTTCACTTCGGGGTAGTAGTGATCACCCGGTGGTACCGGGAAAGGATTGCACTCAGGATGCACGGTACGTGGACTATCACACGAGCGGCAGTTGGGAATAGATTCATGGAAGCCTTTATGGATCGGTGTCATAGTCAAGTCGTGATCCAGGAATTGCGCAAATTGCATTGTCATAAGGGTATAGCGACTATGAAGGTTGCTAATATCAGGGTGGATAACTGTAGAAACGATTCTCGGCGATGGTAGTGCTGCTCCCGTGGCTCCCGTTACTCTAGGTCGGGAGATTCCGTCTTCGTACTGACTCGGCAGTAGACGAGTGAAAGTGGTCAAACTCTTCCCGTACGCAGGATTCCGAAGATTATTGCAGTGACCCGTGAGTGACCTAAATGGATGGCTAGCGTCGCAAGGACCAGCTTCTTCGCAGTTTGGTTCGACCACGTCTAAAACGTTTGGAGGAATGAGGGACGAGACGTCTACATTTTGTAGACCATCCGAGAGTTCAACGCGAAACACGGAATTGATGACATTATTGTCGAATAATTGCCGCTTTCTTCGTCTATTCATTAAAGAATTTATAATCTCATTGCTAGCAAATTCGAAGAACAGAGATGAGTTTGCTAATTTGAGGGCTTGTTTGTTTGCCTTGCTGAAGGCGGCAGCTGTACCGGCGTGAGATTTCGGATCAATGCCTCCAACTGTCGACCATACTTCATACTCCATTTTCCTGCGCAATAGTACATCATGCTCTGCTTTGGCAATAGCATCCATAAGCATATCTTCGCTAATATCTGTCATATGGTCCATTTCTAACCAAGGCGTTAACTGAGGTAGTGGATGCTGGTCGCAGCTTAAACGTGCGTTCAAAAACGGGTCTTCTTGAACGAAAGCTTTTGGTTGGATAGCATCCAGATCATCAGTGTTGGCACATAACAATCCAGCCAGAGTCACTTTACGAATTTCTATCAACTGCTCCGGCGTAAGAGAACTCGGTGGTAAGTCGTTTTCGTACCAAAATCGATCAGATCTTCGCAACAAATTAAATTGTTTCTCAATGAGGCAAGTCGTTGTTGGGCCTACAGTAGCACCAGCCGTTGGAGCTTCAAGAATAGCACCTACCAATAAATCGACATTTCGAATGTTGCGATAGAGGACTTCCAGCGTCTCGATGTGTTTGGGATTGACACCCATTTGAGCTAGTTGCTCGAAGCTGCTTAACGTTCTATTGCTACAGGCTCGAACAAATTCGACATAACTTGGAAGTCCATGGTCCCGTCCCATGTGGATCAAAAGTGCCCTTGTGTCCCATTCCACGCGCAATGGCACCACCATGTGCAAACTTGGCGATTTGGCTTTGGTACGAATAAGCAAGTCTACCATTTCAGCAAAGTTGTCAGCAGATTCGTTCATAAGCGTTCCAGGAATCATCGACAACAGACTAGGGAGTGCTGATAGTGCAACTTCATTGTAAACGCCAGCCTTGTGGTTGCTGGAATAGTCTGTGTAATGTCCGTGAGACTTCAGTCGGAGTCCAGACTTGGCCATCGTGTTCTAAATGGATAATAAACCAAGATTGCTTAAAAACCATTTTCAATCTTTGCGCATTGTACTAACCTCATCAAGAATAATGGGCAAGAATTCATTAAAGGTGATGTGTTGGATTTCTGCGGCGACAATTCTTTTCGCTTCCAGGAACAGTGTTTCATCACTCCAATGGCGATTCAACTGCACTAAGTTAACAGCAATTCTATTGTGTTCCTTCAAGATCGCGGAGTAGAGGGCATTTGCACGGCACACACGACATGCAGTGATGTTGACTAAACCTGCGTCGTAGGATCGCAGCTTCTCCACGTTGTTGGCAGTATTTCCGTAAATGGCGGATGCGTCCAAGAAGGATGAGGCCAAATTCATCTGATTCCTATGCTCTGTGTAAGTAATAGTGAATTAGGCAGAATTAGAATTGGCGTCGGAAAAATCCTTATTAATTAGAATTGAACTTGCAGTTGGGTCGCGATTTTATCGTGGCAACGGGTACCGATTAAGAAGGAAGTTATGTAGTAGTATACTGAGTGATAACTGATGAATCGTTCATGTGGAGGAACTTTAAGGTCGTCCGAACTACCTCTCCCAGAGAAAGGAAATGGCACAGACTGTTGGGTCTTAAGTTACATTGGAACAAAGTTTTACGAAAAATGCGAAAGTTTGTGAGGAATAAAACGGGTATTTGTACAACAGCAGGTAGTTGTTTGAAGTGAGGCTGAAGTGAAAGCTAAAAAAGAAATAGAGAAATCAAAGCGAAGGCCGAGGGATGCATTTGTTGGCTGAAGGAATGGGCTCAGTTCGTAGAAAACAGCGGGTGAGGAATGTAGGATGCACAATATACAATAGAAAGTTGCTGAGGGACGTGAACCCCATACATATTTGTGCAAATCTAGTTACCTCCTTAATTAGTTACCCGTTACTGCTATGTATAAGTAAGCACATTTATGAAAGCGTTCGAAAAGTAGCAATACGCAGGAGGCTCACCATAAATGCACTGCTCCTTAGGGACGCTGGGCAAGGTGCGCATATACTCCGTGCACTCGCCGTCGCCCAAATGGCCGAAACATTCTGGGTGCTGAGCAGTGAGAGTATGGCAGCAGTCCTGACTTTTCAGGTTGCCAGTGCTGGCGAGGTCGTGCAGCAGGAACTCGCTCCACGCGCCCAGCAGAGCTGTTACCGACTCATGGTCATGTTGAGGCTCCAGTCTCTGGAACGTTTTGGCGATGTGGAGCACGCTAGGCAGGGCATCGCCGGCCACCGAAAGCCGGGGCGTCGTGCCCTTGCGATCACTGTATTGCGGGGGCAGGATGCGTAAGAAGGGCGCACCACGTGCGCCCCAGTCGGAGTGGCGAATGTTGTTACACTCGCCAGTAGCCTGTCGAAATTTGCTGGGCGGGCAAGGCACATCGAATTTGTTGCTGCAGGGCAAGTGGGTCCCTTGTTCGGCATTCAGCGCCCATAGCACCTTTTCACGCAGCTCGTACGGAATATGCGAGACGTATTCGCTCACGTTGTATTCGGAGCTGAGTACGACGCAGGCGTGCGTTAACGTAAGTAATAGGAATAATAACCTGAAAAGAAAAAAAAATTAAAATAGCAATCGTTTTAAATTACCTAACCGAGCTAGGTGGCATAGAGGCTAACGCCGCTGCTTAGCATTTGGGAAGTCCCAGGTTCAAGCCCTGCTTGGAGAGTGAGTGGTTTTGGTAAAAATCCTGGACCGGGTCACTGTTCCGAGGCTTTCAGAGGAATCTCGGAATCTCTCTCTCCCTCTCTCTCTCTCTCGGAACGTTAAGGCAAATGCCGGTAACTTCCCTACTCCTTTTACAACCCAACTATATCTCACCCTCATCCCCAATCCCTCTAACCAACAGAGGGACGGTTGAGGTGTGGATACAAAAGGGGAAGTGAACAACAGGACAAATATGACCACAATACATCCCCAGCGGGATTGAAAAAATATATAGAAGAGAGTGTCCATGAACGTTATTTAATTAATGTTTGTTTACGTGCAATAACATTTTTAGTGTTAATATTGAAAATATGTACCTATTTCAGTAAACAATCCATAACGTCAAAAATCCGAACACGTTTTGGGTTTTTTCGTTTGTTATTAGTAAATTAATTTTTGTACGTGTGCAATAATATTTTTTAGTGTTTTTATTGAAATTATGTACTACAGAAATATATTTTTACATTTGATCTCAAATGCTGAACATATATGTAATATACATCTTTACAGTTGTAATAACCTTATTTATCGTTATATAAGCCTTGCATTGTTAATTTACCTACTGTTTTTCTCACCAAGTAGTAAAAGTCTTTCAAATATCATTGTTGTATTAGTGGAGTTCCAGTAAATTTCGTATTTATTGGCTAGAGAATGGAGAAATAAATATATTCTTTTAGGAATTGCGCAAACAGGTAGTATTTTTCTATGACTCCAGTGAAGACGGCCTGGATTATTTAAATTATATATCTTTAACGCTAGAGTTAGTTAGCATGTCCTACTTATTTCATCATCCTACACATACGAGTAAATGTGTTTGCCGTAGAACGATCGACGTTTTTATTTGCTTCGTTTGCTTAAAATATGTTATCAACTCTTTTTATGAACGTGAAGAGCCTGCATTAAAACATTTACAGAAGATTCATCTCAGTGAGGTATTGAGTTGCGAGGAGTTTGTTTTCATAAAATCCATGTCAAAACGGGCACTAATAGGATGAGTACAGTTCTTTTTATTGCCAGTACGGTTATTTCAGTTGCCTCATTTATGACCATTTGATTTAATTCGTCTTCATCAGCTGATTTAAATATGATTTTTCTTAACGTCAACGTGACGAAGAGTGTAGTCGTTACGAAAGCTCATCCAAATTGTGTTTATAGTCACAGAATGAGCTAATGTGAAATTACATAAAAACGAAATAAGATCCCGAAGAGTGATAACGGCGATAATGGTAATGCCTTGCGAGGAATTGAATGTATCGTCTTTAAGTGGAGTGCATTCGTTTGGCTTGAACCTCCTGATCGTATTCTTCATAATGAGCTCCTAATCATGCGGTTGCCGGAATTGTATCAGCCTTTATGGATGCGCAGATACGAAATGAAGCGATAATTTACAGCTGTTTCAAAGTGCCTCATCGCTGACATTTGTGCTGAATTGAAGGTGAATTGCTTTAGTGCATTGTATCATCATTAATCACGATTTAGCGACAAACGTGCCGCGAGAGGAAAAAAAAAACGCGCAAAGCGTGCGCCGCACATCTTTGCATTGGAATGCGACTCTCAATGTTGTGATTGCACAACGTGCGCGGTGCGTGCGCAATTTTGCATTCTTGCATCTTGGGAATCAGTGGAGAACAATTAGCGACGATGACGATGACAACGACGACGAAGTCGCGTCGCATTGTTCGCAAACTCGTTTCTGCACGCGAACGCGTATCTTCTTGAGGCGCCGCGACGCACAACGCATCCTCGAAATTCGTTGTAGGAAGTACGAAATAAAAAGTTTCTCCTATCGTTTTTAATGTGCGCATTAATGTCAAGATGGCCAAATGGTAGTAAACTTTCACTTGTATTCTGCTAACAAACAACCTTCGTCTGATTCGTTGCCTTCAAATTTTTGCGTCTTCTTCGAGTGCGTTTTTAATACGCGGTTTCGCTCTGTGTGCGACTGCAAAGTGAGTAGTGAATAAGGTAAATGTCGTCAAACTCCTTTCATCCTGTAATATTTGTTTTTACGAGAAGTATTTAAAAAATTAACTTTCTTTTAATTTTCAATATTATGTTATTCAAACTCCTATTTCACGTTTTTATGTATCATGTACTCTCATGCGAAAATACGGGCTGTAGCAGTTATTGTAACTTTACCTCTTAACGTCTTAACGGGTTAGGCCACCCTAGAATTTTCGAAAAATCTTTTTGTTTGTTTTGTTTTACAAGGTTCCTTAAGGCCTCGAAAATGATGTCCCAAAAGTTTATAACCGAGAACAATCTTCAAGTTCTCCGGTTTTGAGTTCATTCTTTCATTATTATATTCAAACAACAATTTTCAACCTATTGACTTGAAATTTGGAATATATTTTCAAAAATACATTGTCTATAGAAGTACGATTTTTTGAAATAATAGCATTGTTCAGGTGTTATTAACAATTATTTGACGATTTTGTAGACAAATTTCTCACTTTTCACTTTAGAAGTCCGTCATTTGGGCAAAAATCAATATATCGAAAAAATCATATAAAAATAAAGTCGTCGTCGCAAAAACGCTGTGCAGCCGCCATTTTGAAATCAATTGCTTAAAAAGATATATTGTATGGAGATGTTTAATAAAGTTCAATTTCTGCAATCTTGATTTAATATTAATATTTTTGAAAACAACTTCCAAAAATCATATTTTCTATCTATCGGTCTCTAGGGTAACCCCTTAACAAATTATTGCAATTCGTTACCCCTTTGTTACTAGCAATAACTGTAATTTGCAACCCGGTACTTAATTTATGAGATTTTCCAGCGAAGTGACGATAAATGGGTCAGTGACGATGTTTGGGACATTTACCTTAGTTCATTTTGCGTATATCAGACGACTGTTCAAACAACCAGATGAATTTCCGTATGCTGTTTATGTCAATATTCCTTAAACCTGTCTCCTAGATCAAATGTATTTGTGTTTTTCGAAATCCAGAATCGATTTACCGATGTTATTGATGTTTGCGTTTCCGCAAAATTAAACTGTTACTGAAATATAATCGCTCGCAAAAATGAAGGCCACGATGAAGGTGACTGAGATTTACCATTCCGTCCACATCCAGAATTATTAATTTCCAATTATAATGAGTCATTTTCCTACGTAACTTGTTCGGCATGGTGTTTGACGATTGTTTTCCAGCGATTATACACATATGTGCATAACATAACAGCGCAACGGCATGGAAAAAAGACGATAATTTCCGCCTGGTGCTCTACAGTTCTTATCACATGGAGAAATTGCACGTTACGAATTGCAAACGTTTGATGCCGAGTCGCTTACGAAATATGAAATTATTTAATCACCTCGTCAAGTGTGTCAAGTTGTTAAGTGCATAGTTTCGATCGAGGTCCGTAACTGTCGGTTTAGCCGTCGGCTGCGACGGCTAGTTCGGCAATTGGCAATCCAATAAATCGAAGCTGCGGTTAGCACATCCGGTTTTGAGTGAAAGTTGCACGGTGCTATTGAATCTTTGACGAATTTTCGTTTTCAAACTAGGCCTGCGGATCGCGCATAAAATAAGCAGACGATGATTGTGAAATGGCATCACCATGCGATACTCGACTACGTACAATGTTGTCTCCCGTCGTTATTCATGAGATCCGGGAACACCACAGTTCAATAACGTTCGCGTGCCGTTGGCTTAGTAACACGTTGGTAAAGTTGAATTCTCATTAAGGCGTGCGAGAAACTAATCGCGATTTTAACACTGCCGAATGGGAGAAAGCTGAAGTGGCGTTTGTTTTATGATGTGGCCAGAATGAATGAGGAATACTCCATCTTTTATAAGCAAACGTCATTTAGACCAAACCCATACACGTGCAATTCCTTTTAATAAGGAAATTATGCAAAGGAAACACGCATTTGAAGATATCCGCCGATGTATAGAATAATATATGTAGCATATATAATATATATTATATAATCTAGAATAATATATAATAATGTATAGAAGAGGTAAACTCTTTCTTTTACTATTACTCTTCTTCATTAAATTTAGAAAACATTTTGTCAGTTATTCTTATTGAGAGCGTAATTAAAGCCAATTTAATACATAATAAATTAATTATATCATTATCTAACCTTATAATTTTTCTTGTTTTATTTCAATTTTCTACATGTAGCTACGTTATAGTTATGGCTCAAAATAAACTTGTACCTTGTACAAATCTTATACAACTTTATTGACAATTTTAAATAGGGATGTAAGGATACACCTTTTAGCCGATACGATACCGATAATAAATAAATTTTAATTAAATAGAAGGCAAATTGAATTAAGCGTACATTAGACGTCATTTTGTCCTTATACAATGGTAGTTAATTTTACATTAATAATTAAGTGCCATTACAAGAAGATTTGTTAATGCTCAGATATTTAAAAAAAAGCATTCTGACGACGATTTTACAAGTCCATTTAAATTATACTAGTGTTGGTATTGTTGTTGTACAGTCTTGGTTTTATTCTTGCGCAAGAGTCACACAAGATTCTTGGTATAAATGTATATTTAATCTTTTTTTTAATAATATGT
>JAODFX010203314.1:4187-14907 GCA_027580035.1 Dorylogaster longipes
TCCCAGCAGACCCATACATATCTACTAAAGACATTACTTTTCCCGTGCGACACATTAGCATCGAACACTACTTTGTGTCTCCTCACTCCACCACCGGCACAATTCGCCAACGCTCTCCAACGTCAAGCCGCCGTACATCTTCCTCGTCTCGTCCTGTTTCTGTTTACTTGTTATTTCTTCCCGACTCCAAAGCCGCGAGGATTTACCTTACATTTGCTGTCGTTGTTCTTTTTATATCTATAGAATGCAAGCAGCTGACGTGAATCCGTCGTGGTCTAGAAAACGCCACGATCTCTTGCTTTCCACCCTCTTGAATTAACACGATATTGTAGTTTCGTGTCTGATACTATAACCGTTGCAGCGCAACAAGACGATTCACGGCGAGGAGCTGCCGTTCGTGTTCGGCGTGCCGCTGGACGGCCCGAAATTCCACTTCGTCGATCGGTACAATGCGCAGGAGAAACTATTTTCGGAAGTCGTCATGACTTTGTGGACTAATTTCGCCCATTCGGGGTATGCATGCCATTTCTACTACAATGAAGTTCGGTGTGAATTGCGACCGGCGCCGCGGTGTTGTAAATCTTAGTTAACAAAGCCGATGAGGTTCTTTAATCAAAGCCCAGTCAGCGCGGAGCTGCATGTGAATACTAACTTTGGTCATTAGTTCCAAACAATAGCGTATTTGTTCCATACGAATAAAGTGAATGAATGCATCTTTAAAACTTGCAGAGATCCGAATGTGCCCCGAAAGACTGCGTACCAAACTATGACCGCACTGGAATGGCGCTCGTACGAAGTGGACTGGCCCGAGTTTGACCCGAAGAATGAGCGATACCTCTACTTAGCGATTCCCATGCGTGTGAGCCAGCACTATCGCAGTCGCCAGGTCCACTATTGGAATGAAATCCTGCCGTCTTTAATGAACAAAAACACCAGTGACTTCTTTCATCCGAAGATGACACCCACAAAGGTCGCCGTCCAAGCACAAACGCCTCCTCCACTCATCTTCGCGCGACCTAAAAACGTCCCAGCTTGGTTTCCCTACGGAAAGGGTACTTCGACATTGACGGATAAATTTGCGAGGAAACTACCGGAGCGCAAGTCAAAGGATGATGTCGCCTTTGGGACAGTTAAGCTAGAAAATGATCAGGTTGTAGCAACGTCGACTTCGAGTGCGATCAGTACCTTACATGGTATGGTTGGCATGAATCCTTCCAATAGTGGTGCGTCTCTAAATACAATCAGCTCGAAAGATTTTGGAACAGTCGTTATGAGTTCCACTCAGCCCGTACGAACAGGTGGTACGGCAATGATTGTTCTTATTGCAATAGGTGGTGTGTTTCTCTTAGTCAACGTCGTGCTCTTCGTCGGATTGTATTACAAATGCACCAAATTGAAGACTCGTGAAGAGATCCAGAAGCGCATCTATGGGGAAGTTGTAGCTGAAAATGTCATGATGCGAATTGGCGATCCTTCCGTTTCGGACAAATTAGACGAACGTAGTGAAGGAGGATGTGGAATCATGAAGATGATTAGCAAGTCTTCTCGAAGTGAAGATACATACGAAGCTGTCAAAGTCAGTGAGAGTGGATGTGGCGGCGGATCTTTTAAGCTTTCCCGACAGATGTCAGCAAGCACAATAGATCCACATACCAAGGTGAGAGATTGGATTGCGCATGAAATTGTGCAACGCTATAGTCCCAAATTTATTCGCAAAAGTGTTCATCAAGCCGAACATTTGGCAACAATAAACTGCACTCAAAAATTGTTGAAGGGAAATCAGGAGATACATGATTTAGATTTACCATTGTCTCTTAATAATCAACACGTCAGAACTGACTCTAAAACAACGGAAAGTTACTCGACTTTAGGGAAGAGTCCAACCAGGCCAGTAACTCCTATCGAAGCAGTGGGTACACTGAAAGGTAAAAAGGAAAAGGTTTCGGTTGGCATTGATGCTACTCCTTCAGCTCGCAGTCCAAGCGTCTTAAGACAGCAACCTATAGAGTTGACCAAGTCCTTAGATTATTCAAGCATGAACAATGCGGACTTGCAGGAAATTGCAGGGTTGAAGAGGTCTGCAACTGAAACAAACATTACCAGCGCCTGCGTTGATACGCCCGCTGGTAACTCAACCATAGTGAAAATTGAACATATGCCCGCACAACATCAAGCAACCAAAACGGAAATAGGCGCATACGGATGGTCACAAATCTATGCGCAGCCAGGGAAGAAGCTAAAAAGCTTCGATCCCACCAATGATGTAAACATTAACGTCACTTCAAGAGAGGAAGACGATTGTGTGACGCCCTTAACCCCGGAAGAATCACTGCAGACGATTAAAAGGCGGAACTTCCCGAAAGTATTGCCCGATTATCCGGAGAGACATAATTTCGCAATGAGCCAGAAGCGAAGATCGATGCCCGTGGGAGGTCCGCTCTTTATGCCGATACCGGAAAATCCATCAATGTCGCAGCCAAACTCCCCAAATCGGATTCTTAATCGCTACGCACCGATGCCTCCCCCCCGGGGATGCTCGACGCTGGGAAGAAAGGCCCAGACCATGCCGCAGTGCGGAGTCAAACCCTGTTACAGCCAGCAATCTCCGGTTCAGCTGGCCGTGGAACCACCCTCTCCGCAAGAGCCAGAAATCACCTGCAACAATCTCTACGTCGGACCGCTAATACCCAAGGACAAGGAGAGGGAGAAGGAGTTCGACATGCAGCCAATCTACGATAACTTACGGATAATTAACGAACTCACGTCCGAGGCGGACGCGAGCGAGAAGAAACGCGACAAGGTGGCGAAGACCATCGTCACGGCGGATCCGGATAATCCGATTCGGAAAGTCGATCAGCGCGTTATCATCAAGCCGACGATGGGCCGCAATGGCGGCGAGGCCAACAAGCCACGCGGCATTCCGCGCGTCACTCTCAAAGATAAGCCGGAAGTGGGCACAAAACCGGTGCCGAGTGCGATTAGCGCGACCGTTACGCCGAGAACGCTGCGGCGACAGGAAGCCATCTTGTCGGCGAGCGCCATCGCCGCCATTGCGAGCGCCACCGCCACCCCCGCACCGCCGCCCCCGCAGCCGACTTCCGCCGACGCGAGCAAAGACTGCAATGGCGGCGGCGTCGCCGGCGGCGCTGACGTCACTGATAGCGATGATAAGAATCGGGCGAAGAGCGCGCCCTCGCAGATTCCCAAACTTGTCAAGAGCAAGGAAAGCAGTTCCGAATCGTCGCCGTCGGACGAATCCGAAACCGGCACGGTTATCAAGCGATTGTAGCGCACGAATTCCTCTCGCCACACAAAAGCACTGAATACTTAGCGATTTTTATATTCTCTCACACGCAGTGTGCAAACGCAACTAATACTGAAATAGAAAATACATTGCGTACTCATAGTTAGTATTGAGGCTACCAATTAATTGTATTACTAGGTTTAGATGCAAAATGTACTTACGTTACTTGTGAGAGTTATTCAAGACAGTATTTATCCTTACTGTGTGTTCATCAGCGACTGTTTTCAATTGATTAAAAATAAAATAAACTAAGCTACATTTGATTTTATATTGTTTGTAAATAAAGCAATCGAGATTAAAGGATTAGCACCGAACGTACACTATATATCCGTACATCTAGTAAAGTTCAATTAATTTTTTATTTATGTAATTAGTATGTTCACATATTTAAACATCGTTCTTAACAAGTCCGTATCATTGTTGTATGTCGAATGTATATGAATTTCGTAGTGTGTTTGTGTGGAATTTTCAGACTATAAGTATTTCCATCACTCCCTTTCAATCACCTCTTTCTTTGTTCTTATTTCATATCCATTGTAGTATTTGAGTATTTATTATAACATGAAAAATCAACCAACTGATCAATGAATATTCTCCTTAATCTCCATTGTTCGTGTCACTTCAAATCTCAAACGAAAGACACCTAGTTGTTGGAAACAAAACAGGTAGATATTATAATATCTCATCATACAACGATTAAATAAAGGAAGGTTTTGTAATTCACGTGCATGATTTTCGGTCGCTATATCATTCAATCCTTCAATCTGTCATACGTATCTTAAAAGTATTTATACAGTTCTTGGTTTGTGTATGATTTTTGCTTACTTTGCGATTTATTTCAATTTATCATAATTTATTAAAATTTCGTTTATCATACGGCTATCATATCGAAGTCTTATGAGTTTATGTACATGCTTGATCTTAGAAATCAATATGATGGTTAGTTGCCTTGTCTCTTGTTGGAATTAAAGCTAAAAGACTAGTTTTCGTTGAACGTTGCAAACTATCCGGCCGCTCCGATCGATATAATAGTTAATTTAACCGCTTGCGTCGTTTCTGGCTCCTTGTCAAATCTTCTCCGCCAATACGTGCCCTCTATAGTTTAAATTTTTAGTAGTGTGTAGTTGGTTTACGCTCATTTTAAATATGTACAATGGTTTTATAATTTACGCGGTGCTTTGTACGTGGTGTAGAGGTGATTTTTTTTTCGAAATCAACGCAATCAGATTGTCCATGTTCGGTTGAATGAAGAAAACTACGCGCACGAAGGAAAAGTGTGAAACGAAAGCAGCGCAGGCAATGAAATCATTCGTCGATTCGACGCACGTAATCTAATTAATCTCCTTTTCTGTTGTCTTTGTATGTATGTACACATCTCAAAGGTGTAAGCATGTCAGAGGTCTTTCTTTCCCTTTTGGCACAAAAGTCGAAAATTGCGAAAAGTTTGTTAATTACAGCTCTCGCATGCGTTTGTTTGCGCGATTCTTGTGCAACGTTTAATGTTGCCTTATTGAGCAGTAGAATCCATGTGTTTGGACGTGTTTTATAAACTAGAAAGTAAACGAGTCACTTCCGGCGTGGCGTTGTTATCGCCAGACTACGCTACGTGCTGCCGAGGAGAATGTCCGTTCGCCTAGACTAGATCCGAACCGTCCGAAAGTTATCACACGCGCATCTCGCTCATGGCAGCCTGCGGCACGCGCATGCTCGACTTGATTGGCAGCTGGTGCGCAGCCGCCGCCGCCGCCGCCGCCGTCGCCAGCAGTGGTTGGCTCTCCGGTGGTGACCTGGTGCGCGGCGGAGGCGGTGGCCGCGGAACGCTCATGTGCATCGTCGCGTTGCCGTTCGGCGGCTGCACGATGCCCTGCTGCTGCATCTCGGCGACGATGCACGCCGTGTTGTTCATCAGCGTCGCGTTCTTCCCCAGCGTCATGCACTGATGCTGCTGTGGGGGCGGCTGCTGCTGGACGTAGTTCTGCACATAGTTGCTCGCGTTCTTCGGAAGCGTCATGCAGTTGCCCTGTTGCTGCTGCTGCTGCTGTTGCAGGACGTTGGGGCTGGGTGGCGGCGCCTTCAGCGAGTTGCAGAGGTGCTGCGGGAGTTTGGTGGGCTCGGGAGGTGGCGGAGCGAGGATCATCGCCGTTGTGTCCTGCTCCACGTCGACGATCACATTCGCACTCTGCGAGTGGCCCATGTGGTAGTGACCATGCTTCGAGATCGTCTCGAAGTTCGCCTGCTGCCGACTCTGCTGCTGCTGCAGCGACTTCACCTCCATGCGCGTCTTATCGCGCTGGTAGTACACTCCGGCGAAGATGAGCACGTTGAGGATGAGCAGCGAGCACCCGATGGCGATCGTCACCGAGAGGGCGGTGCTGTAGGCGGCGTAGCCAGCCGCCTCCAGGCTCGCCAACGTGTCGCTGGCGGTGGCGTTGTGCGCATGGAAAGTCGCTGGATTGAAACTCCCCGCGGGCACGACGTTCACACACGTCGTGACGATCGTGTCGATTGTCGTCGGTGCCTCCAATGCGGTCAGCGAGGAGTTGGGCCTCTTGCGGTAGAGCTCCACCGTGGGATCGTAGTAGCTTGCTCTCGAGAGAGGATCTGGCCGCACGGGACCATCGTACAACTCTGCGTTGTTGTGGTTGCGGAAGAGGTTATGTCTCGCCACAACATCCTCCATACCAGCGCGATGCAACTCGGGGATGAGACGCAACCAGACACTCAGTTGATGAGCCCGGAAGTGGTTCTTCATTCGTGGTTTCATACCTGCAACAGTCATCAAAAGCTTGTTATTTCATCTGGGAAAAACCGAGGTGCAGTCCTGGGGAGCAAACATCATCATCAGTGCACCACCCCAAGCACGGATGATTGCATTTTAATCGACGCAAGCTTGAACGTAATTAATAATATCGATTGGGTGGCGTAATTGCTTCGGGGCAACTCGCAAATCCTGCGACGTGTTGCAAATGGGTAAACAGGTTGAAATTATGGCTTCGAACTTCCCGCATGCAAAAATACGCTCGCCAAAGTTTCCGATATAATTGAAAGTCATCTGCTGGCGCTGGCTTTCAGTTAACTTCCAGTCAAACAGAGAATTCGAGGACGTCGCATCGTCGGTGACTACTCCTTCAATGCTCGTCGCCGTCTGGCAGCGTCGCGAGAGGCGTGCAAAAACGAAAAGCGGGCGCGATGTGATTTCACGCTTGATTTGCGCACCGTTCTGTATACCTAACGATCGCGTGGCTAACGTTCACCCGAACGCCACGTTCCCGCTGGAGTTTCGGGAAAGACTTTTATCCGTTTAAATATCCCGGGACTTTGCTGCGACTCCTCGTTCGAGCCACTACGAGTTTCACGTTACAATGTAGACGAATGGGAAAACACCAGAGACGACGAGGGCAAAAGGAAGCCGACGAAATCGGATCGCGGGAGGAAAAACTTAGTCGCACGAACAGGAAGACGAGTGTCTCATGCGACGTCGGCGAAAATGAAAAATAGCCGCGCGGATATTTTTTCCACCGTTTCACGTGTAATGGCACCTATTTTCCTACTCGAAGTCACTTACATATTGCCACCCAGTTGCCGCAGGGATTGTTATCGTTCAATCGTTTCCAATTATTCCCGGATCACAAACGTGATACCTGTTAGAGCTTGCTATCACATTGCGCTTAAAAACCTATTTCCGGAAGCTTTCCGGCTTGCAGCGAAGGAGCGCGGAGGAGCGCACATATTGTTATTTGGCGCAAATTGAAAGAAAGTCGTAAGCGCAGAGTGCAAACTCTCCGAATTAGCATAAATTCGCTGCGATTAATTCGGTTGCGCTTCGGTGTGTGTTGACGATTTTTCGCTGTGTTTCGTGCCCGGATGCGGCGACATCTTTTTGGCGCATCGACGCCGCGCGGCCGACTCAAAAAGACGAAAGTATTTTAATATAATTCGGCGAAATATGGCCGTCGTATAAATGTCGAAAAGTTTTAGCCACCGCCGCCGCCGCCTCGCAGCTGCAACTTTCGTAAAGTGGTTCGTTTTTCGTTTTTAGAGCGCGGCTACACACTTCGGAGATGGAGAAATTCGGCGACGAAATGGAAATGGAGACGGCATGGCGGCGGCCGGCGAACACCAGCGCCAGCGGACGCCGGATGCGGCGCCATATGCAACCAATCTTCAAATGAACGCACGAACGTGCCGAAAATACAACTCGCCCTGTCGAATTCAAGCAGTGTTTAAGTTTTATGCCCGCTGCATTTGGGCACAATTTTGGAGAACATAACACTCTCATAAAAGTAAAATAAAAAAATAGTTGCCAATAACAATATACATTTATTACGGATTCGCAATGCTACCCCCGAGTATTTTTACGAGATTAATAATAATCTATTTATTATCACTCGTTCTATCTATATCCATGTTAACTACACATAACTTTTTATTCTCAAATTAAAAGAATTGAAAGCCAATCACGAAAAAGTTACTATTTTTATTTCCTTTCAATGTTCAAAAAAAGCTTGACATTTAAATAGCTTTTGCATTTTAAAGAAGATTGCTGGAAAAACAGGTGCAAGAAGAAGGAAAGTAGTTGGATAGCAAAATTGCATTTGAACCCTCGTCTTGACCAATGTAGGTTAAAATAAGATTGGCATTTTGAATTTAAAATTGTACATGCATACAAAGTTTGATAAAAATATTCAAAATACAAAAAATAGAAATTACACAATGTAGCAATTTTAGATTTGCGTTAAATTGAAATTGAGATTATAATAATTTTAAGATTGTCCAATTTTGAAATATAAAAATTAAAAAATTTGATTCTGTTATTTCAAAATTTTAAAATATTGAAATTGAGAATTTTTTGAAATTAATTAATTAAATTTTGCGAACTTATGCAATGTTGAAATGGTCAAATTAAAAAAAAATAGAATTAGAATTTATGAGATTGGGAACATTATAAATTTGTACTATTTTGGAATATTAAATTTGAGAAATTATTCGATTTTGTAAATGTGAAAATTGTAAATTACTGAGAATTAGCATGATGCTTTTAGGAAAATTGTGAAATTATACATTATTGATATCATAGAATTGTACAATTTTGGAATATTAAAATTGGACAATTTTGAAATTGCCAATTGTGAAATTATTGGAATTTGAAATTATGTGATTGTGAACATTGTAAAATTGTACAATTTTGGGATATTAGAATTAATGAATAGAATTAATATATAATTTTGAAATTGTGAAATTATAAAACTATTAGAATTTTAATTTATGCCATTTTTAAAATGCATTATTATGCATTATTAGTGTGTATTTTAAAATTGTTTGATTTTGGAATATTAAAATTACGAAATAAAATAATTTGGGAAGATTAAAATTGAGAAATTATACGATCTTAAAATTATGAAAATATTAAATAATTTACAGTTATCATTATGTTATTAGGAAAGTTATGAAATTATACATTATTAATATCACAAAATGGCACAATTTCGGAAGATTATATAACTGGGAATTTATATATTACATATATAATAAATATAAAATATATATAAAAAATATAATAAAATATAAAATAATTATATATTTGAGATATGAAAATTGCGCAATTATGCAATTTTAAATTGTGGTATTTTCAAATTATGTATTTAATTTTAAAACTTTGTAATTTTGACATATAATAATTAATATTCTGAAACCAGGCAATATTCACGAACCATAATTAAAAGTTAATTAAAACCTATTCATCGTGTATGCGATAGATAATTAAATATACATCACAGGCAGTAATTGTGCTCAGCACCACTTCATCGCAGCAAATAATCGAGTTGCAGCGAAACCAATATCACGATTCGATTGCAGCGCACAACTAAGATAACAAGTGCTCGCGATGCTTATCGGCGCCGCGCTCGTCTCTCGCTCATCCATAATCCATCATCAATTTTCCACGAGTGTAGATTCACCCGAAATCACCCACTTCCGCGCGGCGGAAGCTTAAGCGCACCGCTCGCGAGCGCTTTTCGCACGTTCGCTCGTTCGCTCATCTCGGCGGCGAAGTTATGAAAACGCGCTCGCCAGATGGGAGAACGAGCGAGTGCGATCGCGATCGTGATCGACGCGGAGCGGAGCGGAGCAGAGCGCTTCTAATGGCTGCCAACGGATGCTGCGACGTCGGCGTGAATACGTGCGAAGATAGTGCAGATTTGTCTTCCGCCGGCTGCGCACGCGATGCGCAGGTGCACCGGGGGCGGCGGCGGCGGCGGCTCCGGTGGCGGTGGATGCTGTGAACATGATGGATGCGCCGCCACCGGCGCTGCCACCACCGTCGACGAGCGACCTATTGGAAACTTGGAGCATGCAAGGCATGCAACCAGCCGAACGGAGTGGATGTGCATAGTGCATATCGGGAATATAATAGATATTCGACATGCGCTGCCTGCGTGAAATTTTCTACGCACGCAAATGTATTCCACTGAATAACTCAATCTCAACTTAATGTAATTCCACGTCTCCTTGTTCAACGCCACTTGCCTTCAACATTAAACTAACACTTTACATTCTCATCAAAAATTCAAAGAAAACATGTTCGAAAGATATTCCGTTATCAACCACGCAATTCAGACATGAAGTATCAAAATTAGTGTCTGTTTCGAAATTATGAAGAAAAATAAAGTTATTAGATCAGTAAATAACAATTTATGTCCAATTTAGAGCGTTTTCCTTATATTCAGACAACGTAGGTGTTGAAGTGGTTGCATATAGTATTTTAAATTGATTTTACTGTATGTCAATTGCATTTGTTTTGTGTTGCATTTTAAGTAAACCACGATTATTCATATTTTATATACGAATATTAACACTAGTGCGTGAATTTTATAATAAAATATGGATTATAAGATAGGAGAGAGACATTTTATGCATACTTCGTTTCCAATTCCTATTTAGTAAATAAATCGTACTGTTTTCCGTTATTCCTCTTCTTCATAAAACATTATTATTGTTTATTTGCTTTCATAGAGTGTTAAAACTTCGTTTTACTCCATCTAACTTGAATTTAATTTAATTTCATGGGAATATTAAAGAAATTATCGTTTTGAACTTAATTTCGTTAGAATATTAAAATTATTACGTAAATTATATATTATAAATAAATAATGTTTTTTAGCGTTCCGAATTTCCATTCAGTTATGAAATCAGTGTTCGTGTTTAATTGGTTGCATATAGTGTTGTAACAAGTTGTAACCTTTTTCTATTGTATTATTTCATAAAAATTAAAGGAATTATCGTTTTGAACTTAATATTAAAATTGATGGATAAATTTTACAAAGCAAACGGCAAAATTAAGTGGACATCTCACAGATTCTTAATTGTAGCATGAAAAATACTAACCACGAAATTTTGTAATTGAATAATTTCAGTGTT
>JAODFX010203425.1:0-14906 GCA_027580035.1 Dorylogaster longipes
ACATTCCTTTATACAATATTGTATAGATTCTTATTACATAAATTGCTTTGTTTTTTAAGAATTTTCTCACTTACAGAAATGTGCACTAACTTAACTCATGTGTTTGCAAGATTTACAAAAATTCAACTTTGAACATATTTTAAAAGCACTTCCAAGCTAGCTGGGATCATAGACTTTGATGGGCATGATCAATATATTCAATTGTAGTAGGAACTTTATTCGCTCATAGGTGTCGCTATGTACACGATCTCAAAATGATGTGGAGTGGTTTGCTGGAGTGATAAAGACAAGAGTAAACAATTATAAGTGAGTTTATTATATCCTCACGAATCATTTCTTAGTAACAGGACGAGGAAAAGGGTTCTTTGTTTTACTAAATTCGTTTACATTGTTTCCGAATCCGAACGGAATTAAATAGCATAATTTCATCGTTGAGCTATTATCCTACAACTATCTTACATTTCCTTTCTACTTACAGACAACGCAAACGAAATGTAACAGTAGGTGGTAGGCGTTTCTCCTAACAATCATAAAACTTGCCGTTTGAACTAACATTAATATAACAAAATCAACAACAATTGTACGTTGATAAAGTGAGCGTTCGGATTCTCTGCTTTGCGCTTTATCATATACGTTACAGTTTACTTAGTCGTACTTTACAAGTATTATCTTATTGCGAAAATGATTACATTCACGTTGTAAATCGTCACTGTTCATGGTTAACTCGTCCTTTGATCACGCATCGTCATCGTCCTAATAATATGACTTCTCATCCTATCCAGCCTTTTAATTGCATGAAGTTCGTAGTGTACTTACTACATAGTGTAAAGCCATTTTGTTTGCAATCTTAATTGTGAAGTTGTAACTGTAGGTACTATCTATAAACTGACATATAATAGTGTCTCCTTATTTTTACTCACATGTTTAGCCGTAACAAATTTATCATTATTGTTATGTAAATGCGGCCAGCTAGTAATGGAAGCCACGAATTGTTTATTATTCTTCATATTCTTCACTTTCAACGAGAATTAATTTCTCTTTATCGCTTTCGAGATACCGCACAATGCGTGCACATGTTTGTTTGTAAGTAGTTCTTTAGTAGTTCTTGTAGGCAATGTGTAAATTTGTAATAGTTTGTAATATTTGTTAAAATGCAATCAACAATTCTTAGTCTCTTTATCCTCTTTTTATTCCAATCTTAATCATTAGCATGGATGCAATTGTAGTAGACGCTAAAATGCTTTCAACTGTCCTCTGTATCTTAAGAAATATCTGTAATAAATAGGGAATCTGTTTATAGTTTTCAAATGCCAAACATTGAAGTTTTAGCTTTGCAAGGCATAAGATATAGGAGGCTTTACAAACAATACTCTTGAATGACTCAATCTTTATGGTCGGTATGGTCATTTAGCATTTAGTATTCCTAATGCTTCTAGAATCAAATTGACGACTTGAATGGTAGCATGAAAATTAGGAATCGCAATGAAGACACTCACAAATTCAAACGTTATTTCGGACATTCTTTTGCTAGATTGCAAGTTCCAGGTACACACTGGAAGCCTTAATAGGTATGAAATTATTCATACGGCAATTTTAACTTATCCCATCCGAGACGCCAGGTTTACATAATTGAAATGCTCTTACGGTGCAGTGAGAAGCTCAAAGGATTCGACTGCAATTCTACCACAGAAGAATATCTCAGTTTGGACGTGGGATTGTGTCATGTGCAATGTTCCCTCTAAGGTGTGCAAGCGTGCAATAGCACACTAAATTTTTGACGGTTGCATAGATATTTTATATTTTACAGATTTTTACGGCACGCATTGAAATAATAAAACTTTTTTTTGCCGGGCAGATACAAATTGAGAATAAACTTTGCACACAAGCTTGAGAATTTGCACAATCACCAGCACACCTTAGAGGGAAAATTACTTATAAGCAATGTGCATTCGATCAATATTCAAATAAATTCTACATTGCATTGTATGTATTGCACACTAAATATTTGACACTCAGCAGCCCATCTTAAAGGGAACAGGGGTCATGTGCAACACAATGTTTAGAATTGATGCCTGCTGTGAGCTGTAATCCCGCATCGCAATCACTTCAAATTCCTATCCCGATTGCCTCCAACTGAACCATGCATGCAAATAATCAGTACGTAACAAATTATTCAGTCTTTGACAATATGTACAATCATCATATATGTTTAGTATGTAGATATTTGTGTCCACTGTTCCACCGTGTTATTCGCTAGTATTGCTATGGTATTAATACTATTATATTGTGCACAGCACATTTCTCCACGCCATCAACAATTTCCTCAATATCGCAACACGTTGATATCTGAATTCTATGTACAGGTGCAACCAACCTCGATGCTCGATGAATTCACGCAGGCCACAAATTGTCCACGTCGCACGCGCCTCAATCGGCCGTGCAGGTGTCGCAGCACTGCTGCTGGTATCGGTGCAGGCGGCACATGTTCATGGTCCGGACGTTCGGGCAGAATATGGAATGGTCCTTGCATTCCAGCTCTGCAACAACAACAACAAAGAGTCATCAATCCACGCGCTGCAAAATGGCGCCGACGGACTCACGGAGGGCGGCGCATGGTGGTCCCCGGCAGGACTTCATGACAGGCGGGCGCGGCTCGTCCTTACACGCCGCGCCCGCCGGCTTCTTCGTGCCGCTCCAGACGCACTGCAGGATGCGGTAGCGCACGCCGGGCGCGTCGCACGCGGTCGAGCAGCGCGACCAGGGTCCCGCGCGCCATTTACCCACGCATCGGCGTGACGTGCATTCGCGCCGATTGTTGGGCCGACTGCGATGCTCGCACTGCTCGCTCGCCAGCGTTGCATTCCCCTCGGCCAGGATGCATTTCACATCGCGTCGCTGCAGCGCTGCATGGTAGAATGCTTACGTTATCAATTTCGGCAATGGCCGCATTCTGTCTCCTCACGTGGACAATCGAATTTATATAGGTTTTCTGCAGTGTCCCTCTTTCATAAGATATTTTCACGCTTTCCCTTCTTGAACTCGCCTTCTTGAACGTGCCTTGTTAAGTGCTACTCTTTTGTTTTCAGTTTAGTGCACTGTTGGTTGCATATAATACGAAGAAATTTGCATTCTCCTTGTTTATACGTTTGATTTTGATATCTAAAGTTATATAAAATTTATGTTTTCAATGGCAAGTTCTGACGTAGCAGAAGCATTGACTTGTTCGGTATTAAGCCCATAAAACATAAGTGTACCTTTTACTTGTTAAGCATATTTGTTTTAAGCTGCTTGCATAACCAACGAGCAACCGTGCAAGCTCTCTTGTCGATACGCTTGCTTCTTTATAAATCTTATAACCGAAGGTATAATAAATTTACGATGTCATCTCTATGCATCGCAAAATAGTCTACTTATTGAGGATCTTATATAAAACTCTGACGTATATTTAAATAGGATTTATAAGACTGAAGCAGGTTGCTTAGAGAGGCCATAAATCTTTCCGTATTCTGTAGTGCCTACTTTAGTACTCATTTGTTTTAAATTGACTGCAATGTTGGTTGCTCATCAATCTTGAATCTAAGTACGGCCTGTTTGTAAGTTAGGAGCCTGATCTTTTTCCAAATGTTACCGCGTATAGCAAAATTTACCTTCTGGCCTACCTGTGTTGAGCGCAACGCACTTGGACTCCTCGCATGCACTCCACTCGGACGTCGTCCAGCGGGGGCATTCGTGGAGGCCGCACTTACGGATCGTGTCCGGCGGGTCGACGCCGGCGTCCTCGCAAAGATTGTTCTCGACGCCCTGGCTCTTATTATGCAAGCGCACGATGCAGTGCGCGGCGCGCATTTGGAAGCCGTTGCCGCCGCACGTCTCCGAACACGGCGACCACTCGGTGGCGGCCCACTCGAAGCGCAGCTGCTCGGGCACGCCCTTGCCCAGCACCACTTCCGCGTCGTCGGCGTCGTCGGCGGGGAACGCGGTCACCATGCGGTGACCGCGCGAGTTGGCGAACGTCTGGAAAGGCCACAATTGCTATGCCACTTATTAATTAAGCAATCCAATGAGGCGGCTTGGAGGTAGAGAGTATGTGAGAGAGAGGGGGTTGGTTAGTGGAGTTACTCGCTGGTGCGCGCGCTGGTGCGGTTCTGCGATACTGTGTTGATGAGTGTCGAGTGGTTGGGGAGATGGGCGGCACTGCCTCCTCACCTGTAGGTTGGCAATGAGTTTTTGGAAGTGCGGCAGCGTCCGGCTGCCGGATGAGGCGACGTCGGGGACCGTCTCGGACGCGCTCGCCGGCAGGTGGGACGGCCCCAGCTTAGACATTGTTAAGAGAGTAGTTGGGTGCGGGGATAGAAATCCAATTGCGCAGCGGCAGCAGTAAGAGACACGTTAATGGTTAATTGGTTAACAACGCACATCATTCACACTCGTCTAGTAGTTTAATGTTGATGTTGACGCGATGGCCGCGTTCGCCGACGACTAACCTGGTCGTCGTCGGGGCGCGTCGACGTCGTCTGCATCTGCTGCTGCCAGGCGTTCAAGCTGTTTGAGTCCGGCGGGCGTAGCGTCGTCTTGGCGGGCTTCTTCGGCTGCTTCCTGGGTAGATCGGGGCGGCGCTCGTGGCTGTGGTCGTCGAAGATCGGATCGTGGCCGTGGTGGCGATCGGGCACCTCGAAGCGAACGTGGCCATCGGGAGCGCGGCCACGACCCGCTTGCCGCTGGATCTCCTCGGAGTTGATGAACTCGCCGGGCTTGGGGCGCACGCTGAGCGTGAGGTCCGCGGAGGAGCGGCCCGCAACGCAGGTGTACACGCCGCTATCGCGATACGTTAGATTCTGTACGCGCAGCGCGCCCTTCTTCGACGTCTTGTACTTGCGCCCCGTCGGCAGGTAGTTGTGGTCCTTCGCCCACTGGATGCGCGTGCGGTTGAAGCGCTTCACCGGGCACTTGATCTTCACGATCGTGCCGTGGAAGACGGTCGCCGCGCCGCCCACCTTCAGCGAGATCTTGCGCTTCTTGGGGTCGTGCTGGATGAAGGTCGTGTTGGAGGTGTCGATCGTGGGGCGGTCGGTGTCCGCCGCGCAGCTCTTTGTGTTGCAGGGTTTGCGGTCGGCGGGACGCGGCGCGGGGCACATCGTCGGCGGGCGGTCGACGGTGTGGTTCTGTGCCATCACCTGCTTGCACTCGACGCGGCGCTGCTTCTCGCCGCCGGCGCCGCAGAGGCGGCTGCACTTGCTCCACTCGGCGACGCGCCACCGCACCGGGCAGTCGAGCACGTTGCAGTACTGGCGATCGGGGGGCGGCGGCTGGGGGCACATGTTGTGCGGCACGACGACCGTGTTGCCGCCGCCGTGCGTCACCTCGTGGATGCAGCTCACCTCGCGCGTCTGGATGCCGATGCCGCACGACTGCGTGCACGCCGCGAACTCCGAGTAGTTCCAGCGCGGCGGGCACGGGTGGTCGTTGCACGTGCGGATGAGGATCTCCGGCTTGAGCTCGCGCGCGCACAGGTACGGCGACGTCACCTTCTGCGTGTCGTCGCGCACGCAGTTCACGATCAGCTCCTGGACGCCGCCGAGGCACGTCGCGCTGCAGTGCGTGTAGCCCTGCTCCTGCCACGAGTACGTCTTGCCCGGTGCGCCTGCCGCCACTTTGATGCCGGTCTCGTGCCGGTACGGGTCGTCCTTGATGTCGAGCCGTTCGGAGTTGCTGCTGCTGCCGCCGCACGCCTCCATGAAGCATGCCTCGGCGTCAGCAGGCTTTGGCCCGCTGCACTGCCGGTCGGGAAGCTTCGCAATCGTGCGCGAAAACTCCAGAAAGATCTTGCAGTACACCTCCCGCTTACGGACACCCTCACCGCAGGACACGCTGCATGGACCCCACTCCTCCGGAATGAATCTGCAAGCACCAGCCACCGTTTAACCTCCAACCTTCACTCTTGCAGTACTTCTCGATTTTTCTTACAAACACGCTCAATTCCAACGGGAAACACTCATATTAATTGAAATTTTAAAAAGAGCAATGAAATGCAATAACAATAACAAATACAATTTCGTTTTTATGCCAGTTACAAAAACAAATAAAACAAAATGGAGAAATAGTACAAACGAAATAAAAGCAGTCATGAATTCGGCGTGAAAAACGTTGGACATCTTGAATGAAAATCCGCGTCTGAATATGAGCGTTTCCCAAGAAGTAAAGCAACGAATTCGAATTCGTTCGGCTCTGTCAATGTGTACACTGTACAGCAAATGGAATGAACGTTAATTGCTTTCGGACATGAAAACATGCCATACGTCAATACAAGAAAACGAGGTGCAAATCGAACAATACAATCCGAATGCGGAGAACAATGAATTCGTCAATGCAGTTCAACGATACAATAGCAACGGCGCCGTTCGCCGCTCGCGTTCGCTGCAAGACACGCGCGCTTTCAAAGCGAGTGCTTTCTTCAGCTGGCAAACGTGCGCACGAAGCCGTATCGTCGCTTACCCAAGGGTGATTCATACGTCATTTCGCATTCCCCTTGTGCATTCGGGGATTGACGCGACTCGTTTGCACTGAATGATTCATCCAACGAGCAGCAAGCCGAAAACGCTCGCCGTTCGCAACCACTTCGCACGCAAGTGCAACAATGCAGCGAGAATTAAACGCGAACGCATTCGATTAACCGAAGCGAATGCGCGATGTACAAACGAGTAAATGCGATCAGCTTGAGATCGAGTCGGTAAATGTGTAGGATAAGGCCATCGCCCATACGTCATTTTTATGTAGCATTCCGTCTTCATGCACGACGTTATTGCTATGGAATCATTAACTAAAACGTCCACGCCGAGGATTTGCATTTGCGCATTCGTTCTCCGGTTTCAACAATGTCTCTCGTTACAAATTCAAATCGGAAACGTCACTCGAATGCGTTATCGGTGCGGCTCGCCATCATTTGTTAATCCACTCTCAGCTCGCGCCTGACAGTACGCATTAATTTCCAATTAAATTAAATTGCCGTTTATTTATTGATTCGCGACCGCGGTGCCGGCGGGCATTTTGAATTTATATGCGCGAGCTGGTTTCGCATCATTTTCATCTCGGCCAGTAAACTGTACTTGTTATTAGCATTTACTCTTTTGCACCGCGAACGTGTTTCGAACATTGAAATCAAACTGGAAGTGAGTGGTTGACATCACGCCGAGAATCTGTGAATGCAAAGCACATTCCATGCGTCGATATTAACTCTCCGACGAGAGGGAGAGGGAGAGCAGTCTTTGCAGTGTGGGTGAAGCGTGTCCAATTGAGGTGCAGGTGGTGAGGGTGATAGGTTATCATAAACGATCATAAGAACCGTGCCCGGTAGAACAAAACAGGTGTCGAAGGCTTCTGGTGAGAGATCGTACGGTAGAAAGTAGAAGAAAGTAGTTTGAAAATATAGTGGTTATGTTTTTGTACCTCACGTATACCCAACCGCAGGCAAAGAACACTTTGAAACTGCTGAAAAGACAATGCACACATGGCTACATTTAGACAGGGGTGAATCAAATAGGTATCGGTACGTTACGGTTACGTGAATGGGAAATGGCGATGCATTGCAACGGGCAAAGCGGCGTTCGTTTGGCGTGCGCGGCGTGCGGCTCTCGTCGTTGGTCGCCCCTGCTCTAGGCAACCACCTAGGCGTGCAGTTGTCAGCTGGACGCCTAGATGGCGCTTGCTCATACATTCTAACGTGTATCGTCGATGGATATGCACACTTTAATATTCTAACCACCGTATTCTAACCTCGTAGTATTTGGCCAAAAAAGCGTACGACATTTGAAATTTGCAGCATGTTAACGGAACTTCAATTTAAGAGAAGTTAACAGAAGCGTTAAGTAGATTGTTAATTTTATTAACGAGTTAATTTTGAATTTACAGCCTCTATTTCTTCCAAATGTGGGAATAAATGAAATTTGTAAGCATTTAACTAAGGACTCAGATTTAACAGATAAGCAGCTTTTCATGAAAAATGCCTACTTCTTTCCGAAAAACTCGGTAGTTGCAAGTTTAAATAACCAATATGGCAGCTGTAATTTTTGTATAGCATGCGCAATCGTTCATCGGCGATACATGCGTTGCGTTGGGCGGTTGGAAGCGATAATGAAGACTGCTGCCATCGTCGTCGCCGTCCGCATCCAACTTACGTGCTCTCCGAGGGTACCGTCTGCTCGCCGACGAGGCGCTCGGCGTGCGCGGGCGCCGGTGGGGGGTAGGGCTGGATCAGCGGCTGCGTGTGATAGAGGCCGGGCAGCAGCTCGTCAGAGACGTGGTGCTCGTCGATGAGGTGGAAGGGGCACTGCATGCCGGTGGAGCAGGGCCGGCTCGTTGTCGGCCGGTGGCGGTCGGCGCAGAGCGCGCTCGGCCGGTCGACGTCGTCGCGGCACTCGACGGCGCGCACCTGGACGCCTTCGCCGCAGGACACCGAGCACTGCGAACGCGACCAAATTGCCCACTGCCACGCTGCCGTTCTAACGACTTACCCCCGACCATTGAGACGCATGCCACGTGGGGCACTCCTGCTGATTGCACGTCTCCTGCAGGTGCGGCCGATGGGCGCTGCACTTTGCCTCGTTGATCTGCCAATTCGGGCAATTCCAAACTCGGTTAGAAAGTTCTAGCACAGAAGCGTTTCAATGTTTGATCTGTGGGGGCGGGTGCGTACTTATCGTGTGCAGCTCGCTTCTGACAATAATTACTAATAGTTATATTCGTCGTGGAACACGTAACAAGTTGACCGTGTGCTGGTCGCAAACTGAATGTCCCCCTCGACAACCATGAGACCCTTCACGGCCTTACCTGCTTTATGCGCCAACCTCGTCACCCCTTTTCAACTGCGCACGGCAAAAGATATGCACACCTACGAATGTTGCCGACACGAGTCCCCACAGATCTTAACCATAGCCAGTTGGTACGGAAATGTATTACGTTACGCTGCTTGCAGTGAATAATTCAGCATCAAGCAATCAAGTCGAGCAAGCTGTGCATTTTTCATGCGGCGCTTCGCTGCGGTGAGAGCAACAACAATAAGCGCGCCGGTATGCAATGCAAACGCGTTTAACCGGGCATTGCGCCGCGTCTCGTTTACATTCGTCGCATGCGTTCGCGCAGATTCGCCGACAGCCACTTTTACATACGCTCGCACTCTGTAGACGGCAGCACTCAGCCAGATTAATATTTTCGCAAAGTTGCGCTCTCAACGACTTGCCGACATGGCAACGCTGCGCGCTACCTGCGAGACCTTTCGGAACCATCCGGCTGCAAATTGCGCGCGCGCGCCTTGTGGTGAGACGAAAAAAGCGCCGAATTTCCGTTTACGAGTCGGCGAACGCATAAAGAACGACGAGACTGCATCCCGACTTGCAGCGCCAGCCGACCCGGTTTTAATTCGTGCTGCCAACTTCTTTGCTCGTTTCCTCTTTCGTCTCTTTCATTTTTTAATTAATCATTTCAAGAGTATGCCAATGATAAAACGAAATCACCCTCATAACGAATGCTAAATCTTTCGGCTTATTGTTTTTAAATTGGCCACTGCTTAAATTTGGTAAATGATCGTTACATCTATTACCGCTAGATGTCGCGATGCGCATACGAATGTCAAAAGTTTTAGAACCCAGTTGCTTGTCAGGAATGAATAATTGAAGGCATGCGTTGATCCGTCAGCGCATTCGGCCAAAAGCAAAATTCGCCGACGAGTAATGCGCGTGTCACGTGTGTCTCCACCTCGGGGCGAAGCGCCGTAAATAATGAAGAGAGGTGGTGCGTCAATCAAAGGAGGTGGGTGGGTGAGTGGGTGCAGCACTCACGCGTAACTTGGTGTTGTTCGCCTCCTCCACGCAGTGGACCTGGCGCAGGCGCACGCCGCCCCCACAGCTGGCGGAACACGCGCCCCACTCCAGCACGTGCCATCTGCAGACGAGATGAAAAACGCGTTATTTGCATGCGAAATGCGCGTCATACATAATTTCGCAAGACATTCTTCTATCTTCGACATTCGTCGCCGCCACACACGCTATTCGGAAATCTCCTCCGCCGCCGCCGTTGCGCTACGTGCCAGCGTCTATCTCGCAAACGCTTTGACAAATTCTCGTTCCGTGCGAGAAATATTGAGTTCCTAATGTAATGATTGCCGCTGGCTGCTGTCTGGAAAGTTTTCCGCCTCGCCGACTGGAGATTTTGTTTGCACTCGCGCTGGCGACGACGACGACGTTCGATATTTCTCGCCGTCGCGTCGCATCGCGTTGCGTCCGGGCGGCTCTCGTCGTGATACACTCGCGACGAAAAATGTGCTCCGGTCTGATTTCGATTAGATCGCCAAACACACGTTTCCTTCCGTCCAGACGCAGCTAACCTAAACTGCTACAATTGCAATCACAGCCATTCGCATTACAGTTGCTGTTTCTTACTGATGACTCGTCCATTCAGTGGATATTTACTTCATTCGGATCTAATTCAATCTATCGTCATCTTGTGCAAAAGTCATCGGTTCGGAATTATCGATAAAATCAAATCTGTAAATATTGTCGCGCTTAGGTTTTTTCAGGGGGCTGTTAAAACCTAAACGCGACAACCCTCGTTGTTATCTACGGGGAACCTGAAAATTCCCTAACTCGCCTGGCAGCTAGCGCGACTCTTCCGGGAGTAAAGACAGTAAATGACATTGTGCGGCTATTTCTTTTTAATATTCGAATTATCTCGCGACAATATGGTTGCTTACTTGGGGGGACAGCTGTGCGTGTTGCAGGGGACGACAGCGGCGTCAGGCTTCTGCATCAGATTGCACAGCTGCTCCTCGACCTCTTCGCCGGAGACGCGGTTCAGGCATACCGAGCGCGACATCTTATAACCTGCAATCGCAATACAGTTGGATCGTGCATGGGGGTTGATGGATGCGGCGCGTACCGCCACCGCAGGTCGCCGAGCAGAAGGAGAGCGTCACCAGCGACCAGTGGTAGAGGGGTCGCTTGCACGAGCTGCCATCGCCGCCGCAGATGCCGCAGGCGTCGATCTGCTTGCTGGATCCGATGCGCAGATCGCAGCCGACGCGCTGCAACCAATGGATGGCAACGTGTAGGCATGTGCATGTGCGTGCTGATGAATAATGAGTTTGGAAAAAGCACGTTTTGCGCGCTGCTGTCGGCGCGTGCAAATTGAAGAAAAAGCATTGCGCTGCCGACTCGAGGACGCACTCAATTTGTACGTGACGGCGCTTGAAAAGTGCCTCCTCGAGTGTCGTCCCTAGACATCGCGTGTGGTTGCACGTGCCACTGCACTTCATCGTCGCGCACCGCGCATCACGTCCTCTAAATGATCCGCTCTGACAAAGCTCCACTCAACGCTTCATTCGATGATAGATGGCGCGCAAGCGTTGTTTGTCGACGCATAATCAAAATGTACACTATGCAACGCAAAACACACAGCTCAAACATTTATGAGGATTATTTTCAATCAACAATGAAATATTGTAATTGAACAAGGAAGAGAAAATTTTTATATTCTTGCCACGTATTTGGAATTTGATTTTAGCTATTTTTAGCTGATGATCAGGAGGGTAGCACGCAGAAGGAGAAGCAAGGAAAAATGAGGGCAGAATAACTGGCTGCACGTCAAGAAGATGATGCATATTCCAGCATCGCGTTGCAAAGTCGCCTCTTGGCATCGTCGGCGAAAGCAAAAAAAGAAGCCAACTTGTGGAAGGCAGTAATATGTAGTGCAAGGTATTTCCGGTTTTGACGCCACTCGTCGTCGTTATCGCAGCAATTTTATGGCAGCCACACGAGAATGTCGGCATCGGCAACATGGCCGCCGTCACCGAAAATTATTAAAATATGTTAAGCCCGTCTTGCGCCGGCTGTTGTTGTGCCGCGCCGCCGAATGCCGGCGCAACGCGACGACATTCTTAAGTGTTGTATATTTTCGTTGCATCACGAGCCGAAATTGACTTTGTGTTTGCGGAGAGATTCCGGCGCGGCGCATCGCGTGGATGCACTAGCGACGCATTCCTTCGCATTCCTGCGTGTTTCCTCTCATTTTCGGCGCCGTATTTTATCCCCACGCAAAATCTTTGCGAGCGAGGCAGGTTGTATTCTTATCATTCCACGATGATGATGGTCTGTATTCTTCCTTCATCTATAATAGCTTTTCTTTATAACATTTATTAATTACAATTTTCAACGATATTCACTTATCTCAAACACGCGTTGCAAATATAGTTCCAATTTTAATCTAACAGCTACGGAAAAAGCGAATGAAAAGAAAAGAAGTAAAAAAGTGAAAATAAAATTCGAACCACACAACTGGGGGAATCTTTGTGATTATTGCATTCGAAGAAGCACATAACTGTTAAACACATGATATCTGACACTTACCTGACATTTGCCACCGATGCACATGTCGAGACTGCCTGGCCGACACCTGGTGCCGTCGTGCACCGTCTCGGCGAGGCGCGCGACAACCAGCAGCGAGCTGTCCTCGCCGTCGGCGGCGGCGGCGACGACGGGCTTGCCTCTGCAGGTCAGCACGCACGCCTCCACGTCGTCGTAGTGCGGCAGCCAGCTGTAGTGAACGCCCTCGTACGGCTGCGAGTTGAAGCTGGCACACTGCACTTCCCGGAAGTCGTGTACTTCTGGACAAGGCTGCGGTCGAATATTGGATTCCCTTATTGTTTATCGCAAATTATCTTCTCACATATTGGATGATTCGGAAAGGAATTTTGTTTCGGCAAAAGTATAGAACAGTAATCCTCCGGTTTTTTAACACTTTTTATCTGGAATGAACTATATTTTGGGTGGAAAATCCAAATACGTTGCAAATTTTTGCTCGCTCTCTTATAGTTTTGCTAAAAACGACATTTGAAATTGCACTTCTTCAACACTTTTGTGAGGTTAAATCTGCTCTGGTGACACAGAAGTCAATACAATTTGCAACGGCAACACGGCGAAATCAGGTGTAAATCCACCGCATAATTCAAAATGGAACGGAAATGGAATGGAAGGAGCAAAAAACGTGACGACTACATCACCTGCATATTACAGATTTTGTATCGAAGTCGATCCCCACGACATTTGGCGAGCTGGCAGCGGCGTAATTGATGCGAGACGCCGCCGTCGCACGACCTGGAGCATGGCGACCACTCCGACCAGGCCGTCCAGCCGGTCGCGCGCGTGTCGATCTCCTGCAACTGCGACGAGAGTTCCTGCAACACGCGCACACGATCTCCGCTGGTAGGTATAGTGCACCACACACCCTTCAGCGTATATAAATGACACCTGTCACTCCACGTCGCCGTCGCCATATTAATAGTCGATGAAATAAACTTCATAATTTCACCCGACAGCGCACGACGCTCGCGCATTCGTCAATTCTGTGCAGTATCTCCATTAAAAAGTTTGCCGCTCGGCTGGAACGTGGCCTCACGTATCGTCTAGGGATTTCAAAACCGGTTATTTTGTAGGTTCGCGTTTTAACCGAAAACCGGTTATTTCAGGAATGTTTATTTTATTTTATATATAGTTTTGCCGTCCCTCATGCATAATCTCTTTTTATTTTTAAAAGCTTTCTTTTTTTTTTCTTGATTTAATTTCATTCACAAAATAGCCAATTTAACCAATAACAATAACAAAATAACCGGTAGTAGGAAAACTGGTTATTGCTAGTAATTCCACGCAAGAAATTTTGTTTTTCGTATACATATTTTGTAAAACATGGATTAAGAAAAAGACACAACTCATCGTCATGTGATCTATCAAATATTTTATACAGGTACAAACTGTCGTTAGCTTTATTCTTCGCTGTCTCGTAGGTTTGTGTTCGCCAATGTCTCGTCATTAATCAAAGCAGTTGACAAGTTTCAATTACGCGTTGAATTGTCATCCGTTTGGAAGCGGTGACGACGAATGATGTGTATATGGGCGCGTGTGTGTGGGTACGAAACGTTGGCGATTTTCGTGGCGCATCCGAATCAACAATGCATTATTCATGCGGGGCGCACGACGCACGAATGCTGAGCAGCTAAGAGGGTGCGCCGAACGTGCGCCGAGGGCGTCGCAGTGTTTGCCGCCCCACGGCGCCGATATCGGACACCCGAAGCGCGTCGGGCCGAGCGTTTCGAGCCCCGAAATGTGTCGCCGCCGATCGCCGCGCGCCGCCGAGTGATTTTGTTATTTCGGCAGCCGGTCTGAGCGCCGCGTTTGCATTCAAAGGCCATCCGACGACGACGACGCCTGGATGCGCCCTCGGCAAATAACAACGACTCTAAAGTGTCTGCAAAGTCTCCGAGAGTGAATAGCTTGTGCGGCTGTGATAAACGCGTTGGGCATTTTCCCACGAACATGTGCCATTTACACCCATGTATTTTAGTCACTCATAGCGCCATCTATTGTTCAGCGAATGAAGTTTATTCCAAAAGGAATTGGGCTCTTAATGTTTTATTTTAGATTTCTAAAATTCATTGCAGCGCAAAAAAATCAACTTCGCCAAATTTAGTCATATAATATTACATATTAACGAATTAAGCACCATCTATTGTTCAAGGGTAGAAGTAGAAATTAAATTGTATAGAAATAGATGCCGGGATAAAAAAACCCGCTGTTCACAAACCTTTGAAATTGAAATGCTTTTTCGTGAAATGTAAGCAAATCTAGTATAGGGCAATAGTTAAATTTCTCTTAACGTTGACATTTCCCTGACATAACCATAATTCGCATGCGCTGTGTGTGCGTTGGTTGTTTTCTACTCGATCGACCAACACGCACCTAAAAATAGCCTCGGTTACTGATTCATACACGGCGGCGCGAATCTGCCCTGTAATCGATTTCATGCATCCGCGCCGCATGTATTTTTCATGCGCGCCGGCGGACAGCGCGCCGCACTTTGCGCGTGAA
>JAODFX010203536.1:0-14889 GCA_027580035.1 Dorylogaster longipes
AAGGAGATGGCTGAGGAGAAGGCCGAGGCGCTGCAGCTCGAGCTCGAGGCGTGCCGCGAGAAGCTCGAAGAGGTCACGCTCGACCTGGAGATTCTCAAGACGGAGATGCAGGAGCGGGGAGGAGCGGCGGCAGGCGAAGGCGTGCCCGTCTCCAGCTACGAGATTAAACAGCTCGAGCAGCAGAACGCACGTCTTCGGGAGGCGCTCGTGCGCATGCGCGACTTATCCGCGCACGACAAACACGAACACCAGAAACTGCTCAAGGACATGGACCAGAAGAAGTCTGAGATTGCTGAGCTGGGCCGCACGAAGGAGAAACTCAGCACTCGCGTTGAACAGATGGAGCAACAAATTTCAGATTTGCAGGAACAGGTGGGTGATTTTAATCATTAATGCAAACTTCAATTGCCTTCGTTCATGAAAGTTTTGTATATTCATGTCAACTCAATTACACTACATCAATCAATTAACTCATAGATTACCTACTTTACTTTCTTTTAGAAACTGTATATTGATTGTTAAATTTGTCGTCTAATATGACTTGCCAGGTGGATACAGCACTTGGTGCAGAAGAAATGGTATTCATCCTCGGCGAACAGAAGCTTTCGCTCGAGGAGAAGGTCGTGCAGCTCCAGGAGGAGGTTTCGGAACTGGAGGCGCTGCAGGAGATGAATGAACAGTTGCTGGAGAGCAACGCCGAAATGGAAGTCGATCTGCGCGAGGATCTCGATCTTGCGCATGCATCGCATCGCGAAGCGCTGCGAGAGAAGGAGGCGGCAATGGAAACGATCGCCGACCGCGACGCGATCATCAGCAAGTTCCGCGAGCTAGTGCAGCAGCTGCGCGAGCAGACGATCGAGCTGCAAACGCGCCTCGAGCGCGAATCATCGCGGCCGGTCGCCGCACTGCCCGAGATCATGGACTTCCAGAAGATGATCACCGAGACGAAGGCACACACGAAAGCAATCGACCTTGAGCTGCGGCGCGTCGACGTGCAGCAGCTGCAGTTGCACATCCGCTACCTGACCGCGTTCATGCCGGACAACTTCATGAATCGTGGCGGCGACCACGACGCCGTGCTCGTGCTGCTCCTCGTCCCACGCATGATTTGCAAAACGGAGCTACTACTCGGCGAGCTGCGCGAGAAGTTCCCTGCGGTCGATAAAGTGGACACAAACGCCATTATCAAGGGGCACGCCGTCGAGCAGTTCAGCTTTCGCTGCCGCGTATCATACTACGTGTTCGCACTGCAGGCGATCCTCCACCAATACGACTTCTGCCTGGCGTCGTGTCGCTCCGAAACGCTGCTAAACGTCGGCGCGAGCTACACGGAGATGGCTGCGCAGGAGAAGGTCGTCGACGGCCTCGTCGAGCTTGTCAAGCGCAATCAGCTCGACGAGAACGTGCAGACGGAGCTGCTGGAGAAGTGCGTGGCGTACTTCTACACGATGTACCCGCTGCAGCTGAGCGCCGAGAATAAACTCAACCACACGCAGCTGCTCGGCGATAATGTCAAACTACTTTCGGCGGCGCTCGACGGCAGCCACAACGACGCGCTCGTCGTCCGCACGTTGCTCGATGCGGTGAACGCCGGCGACATCGGCCTGCTTTCACAGCATGTCATCACCACGTCGGACCAGATCCAAGCGCACATGAAACTGATCAAGCGGCGTATTCCACCCGATACCGCCGTGCACAATCTCGGCTTGAACAAGGAAGTCTTCGAGAACTTGTACCAGTGCTACCAGCACGCTGGCAAGGTGATGAAGACGCTGCAGGATATCACGAAGAACGCGATAAAGCTGATCGCCGTGAGTAGCGAGCACGAGAGGGGCCTGCCCGCCGAGAAGATGAAGGACCTGGCGATCAACGCGAGCGACAAGATCTACGAGCAGGACGACCTCGGTCCGGTGCAAAGCATCAAGAATTCGTTGGCGTTCATCACGACGCAGATGGCGCAGCTGGCGCAGTTTCTGCAGGACAACGAGTACGAGATCAGCACGACGTCGAGTGGCCGCAAAGGCGATGAAAAGCCGGTGCCGACGGTTATCATGCGTGCGAACCATGTCAAGCGTGAGCTTGAGCAGACGAAGACATTGACAAACAAACTGGAGGCGAAGGAGGCCGACATCAAAGAGCTGCGCAAGGCGATGAAGGACAAGCAGGAGCAGTTATCGGAGATGACCATTCGCAAAGAGCTCGCCGAGAAGAAGCTGGGCAACGTCAACAAGGACTACGAGCTGACGATCGAGAAGCTCACGCGCAAGCTCGAAGAATCGCAGCTGAACGTGCAGAAGATCGAGAAGGAGTTCGAGAAGACGATGGATTACATGCAGGCGGACATCGACACCCTCGAGAGCGAAAAGAACGCAATGCGAGAGAAGCTGAAACAGATAAGCAGTCGCAGTCACGACGGCGGCAGGACGTTAACGGACGCCAAATCACTGGAGCCGACGCTGCCGCAAGTCGTCAAGGACTCGCCACTTCTGCTGCAGGAGATTGCGCACTTGCGCGCGTTGTTCGGCAAAGAGCGCGACGAACGCATGAAATTGCAATGCGGCAAGATGATGGATATCCTCAGAGGGCTGAAACCATTACCGAAGATTAAAAAGGAATACGATCCCGTTGTGGAGGATCTTTACAAGGAAGGTGCTGCATTGAAACAGGTAACCGCTCAACTTCCTTCGATTTCCTCTATCTCACTTATCACCTCGGTCATATGGGCATTTCAGGAAATTCTCCAAACCTTAGCAATGCCGAAATTTCCATCGATTTACAAACTCCAACCGGAGCAGAAGAAGAATGGATGGATGCGACATTTCGCCGAGAAACAAGCGAAACTCATTAGCTTGAAGACGAAAGCCGCAGATTTTCAAGCGAGAGTAATGGCAGAAAGCGTCATGCGGAAGTTTGGAGGACAAGTTGCGGCCGATTTCACTAATTTCCCAACAGCTCAAATGAAAAAGGTAACTTATTATGTATTAAATGATGATTTACATATGAATTTCTAAATTTCAGGCTTTCGACGAAAGCACGCCCGTAAACATTGGCTTTGTACAACTCCCGAAAGAATATTGTCCGAAGAACCAGAAATCCTCTGTGGTGAATCTGGAATTGGACTTCCAAAATCTTCAAAATATTCTATGCACCCTTACAAAATAATATTCTTAAATTATACCTGGCTCAATGGCTGGTCATGGTAATGCTTTATTAATCTTTAAAAGTTACAAGTAACGTGATATTTGCTTTGAAATGCATGTTTTACATTTGTTGCTGCGTGCGCAACGAGTGCTGTAAGTTTCCGTTCCAACATTAGATTCTGCCTTTAGTACATTTTCCTATCTGTGGGGGCGCCACTCATCGAGCAAGGTCATTTTAATAATTTCTGTCCATGCTTTTGATGGATACACTTTTTGCTCTACAAAAGAATATGATTGCATTAATTTAAGTTAAGTAAATATAATTCACACTACGATCGTTTGTATCGTTCATCCAATAGAGAGCAATTTCAATCTCAAAGTTGAAATATTTTGCTGTCAAATTGTCAAAAATCCAGCAGGCCATGCCGATTGTTTTTCCGTTACAAGTTTACCTTTTGAATTGCTTATCAAATGGTGCAAACACTTATCCAAGCCTGCTTCACGCGCTTCACGTACGCATCCATAAAAATGGAAGATAGCTCACACATATGTCAAGAGTCGAGCTATTCTATGGTCCAACTTGAAAGTTTGGAGCAGAAAATATTTAGCATGTCACAAGAGCTCAGAAAAATAAAGTTGCTGAAGGAAGAAGGTTAATTATCTGTGTATATGGACTGATAGTGTTTTCATGTCAAATATACTTTTAGATCCTTTTTATCGTAAGGCAACTGAAAAGCTCAGCCAACTGCATGAGAGATTCCTCTCCCTCAGCACAAAACATGTGCTCAAATCTATACAGGATCTTACGAAGGCAAATCCTAACATAAAAGTGAAAATACACAATGACACTGAGTCTAAGAAGCATGACAGAAAACACAGGTTGTATGCAGCCAAGTTAAAGTTTTGTACAAGAATATACTCCAACTTGAATGAGAAACTTCTGGAGGAGATTAAATCATTGAAAAGGTAAGCTGATAAATTCAAATTATGGGTTGAGACTAAATTGAATTTTAAGATTATATGCCAATTCTACTGAGAATGTGAGCACATTTAAAGTGACCCCTGCAGAAATTTCCCAACTGGAAGCCAAAATAAAGCGCTATGATAGTGAAATAGAAAAACTGGAGAAGAAATACCCATGGCTGATGAAAGAGACTGAACTAAAACTACCAAACATAATGACTGAAGTAACAAAGTTGGAGAATCTGAGGCAGCAGCATAATGAGTTGAAGAGTGAGTTGGAATGCTATAAGGGCCTGAGTTGTGATCTCACTGAAGCTCGTCATCAGCTAGTTGAACTTAGAAATCAGTTCGAACATTTGAATGGAATGAATTAGTGATTTCCAAGTTGCAAGTGATAATGTAGAGACAATCTTATTGTGCATTTGCAAAGGTTCATCCAGGTCAATTGTGAGCATAATTTTGTTTCATGTTGCTATTTTGTACAAAAATAAAAATAAAATGTCAAAATGAATAGTGGGCACTGAATGTTTAAAACAAAAATCGCCCTATCGCTATCGCCAGTTTTTTATTGTGAACCAAATTTTGAGTGGTATTTACAGTGATCTCAAAATGCAGCCTTCAAAGAACACGGCAAGTGCGGAATTTTGTAATATGTCATTTGAAGAACTTGAGCAGTTTGTGGACATATCTGCTCCTATTTCAAATGATTATCACACTTTGTACCTGAATCAAGTAGCAGACTTCAATCGCGTATTTGCTCAAGTGGGTAATAATGATCAGGAGGTACCAGCATATCTATAGACCTATACCTATAGTCACTAATAACTATTATTTCTTTAGTGTGAATATATCAATCGCAAAATGAATTTCCTGCGACACTTACAGAGTGTCATTGATATTAACATCAAGATTACAAATGGCCTCTTCAACGAATTGGAGGCGAACCTCCAGCCGTTGGAAAGCGTGTGCATTAATAATGAATTGTGTTCAGTTCGCGTGGATCCACTTCGTGATATGGTGTAATGAACTGAATTTTTTAAACACTCGCATGTTAGGCAGCCTAATTCACTTTAGTTTGCCATAACCAAACTTTACCGACCTATTCGTCAACCACTTTGTTTGATTGCTTGTCATATGAAGCATTTGATTCAAGGTATCCAATAATGCTCCAACTTAACGAAACCGTGAACACCCTGGTCTTAAAATTGGAAAATATTGTATCTACCATATACCAGAGAAAGGATGATGACATGAGTCAGGTATAAAGTGTTGCGCTTCTATTTTACGAGTGTGATAATTTTGTTCCATGTCTACTAGGCGAAAATGGTTGTCAGAATTTTGGATAGGCAACTGAAGCTGCTGCAGAATCTTGAAGTAGCATTGCATAAAGTCTCGAATAACGTGCAAGCGAATAACGACAACTGTACAGCATGGCAATGTGCTCCTAAGAGTAGACGATGTTGAGTTTCATGTAAATCCGTTGTAAACGTTTCGTTGAACTGAAACGTTCATCTATGCTCAGTAGCTGAAGGCTAGCACAAATAAAAAGCTCTTTGCTTAAGTGGTCGCACGTTGACATGCACTTGCTTTAACTATCCTGTTGCTAAGTCTCTTAAATCTATATCCAACTGCGTTGCGTAACTTATTATCATAACCTGTCACCAAGTATGTAACTCGTTGCGCATCTCATTAATATTGTTTCTGTGAGTTGGTGGTGGAATGATAAGCTGAGTGTACGGAGCTGAGGAGAATTTTAAATGGTTTAGAACACTTCCACAAGTCAATTACTGACGCTCTCGTTGAATCTCGTGATAACGCTGTTGATGAAAACTTTGCGCACTCAGTTAATCTACGTGTAAATATTAAAGTGCGTTTTGTCACGTGAAATTCGTATTGAGCAGTGTGAATATTGTTAGAGTACCAGTCTTTAAGCAATTTGCAACATGTATCGAGGGCGGCGAGCCTCCGTCACGAGCGAAAGTCTTAAAATTCTCTCGCTGGACGTTAAGGATGTTCGCTTTCCGACTTCATTGGGCGTTCACGGCTCAGATGCCATGGTAATGTTCGTAAATAAATCAAAGATTATGCTTGCTTGAAAGTACCTTTAGCATAGCGATCCAGATTACTCCTGTGCGTATGTAACCATTACACTTGCGACCGGTCTGGAAGGACATGGTTTGAGTTTTACCATCGGCCGAGGGACCGAACTCGTCGTCGCTGCGGTGAACGCATTGAAACATCTCGTTGTTGGCCTAACGGTGGTTGACATCTACAAGGATTTCGCCGCATTTTGGCGTACATTGTCGAGCGAGAGTCAACTGAGATGGGTATGGATATGTACATCACCCAAATTGTATGCACATTATGTGTGAACTTCCCAATAGGTTGGACCGGAAAAGGGCGTAATACACCTAGCAACGGCTGGAATCATCAACGCTTTATGGGATTTGTGGGCAAAACTACTCAAGAAACCTATGTGGAAGCTTCTGACTGAGTTAGACCCGGAACAACTGGTGTCAACCATTGATTTCCGATACATAACCGATGCGCTTACCAAGGAAGAAGCGATCGAAATGCTTCGTAAAGGTAAAGATGGCCAAGAACAACGTCTGGAAGAGCTCAAAACCAAAGGATATCCTGCGTACACCACTCAAATTGGTAAGTCCTGTAACATAACCTCTCTTATTACCTACCTCTTTAATCATCTAGGTTGGTTGGGTTACAATAAAGAAAACCTTGAATTGCTATGTCGCCAATACCTGCAAGATGGCTTTAGGGCGTTCAAAGTGAAGATCGGAAAGGATTTGGACGTCGACAAGCGGCGACTTGAGCTTGTGCGCAACATTATTGGCTACGATTGCAAGCTGGTAAGGCTGAACCTTCTAGATGGGTGGTAATTGTAGATTACGTAAGTGCACAATTGTCAAAGATGGTGGACGCCAATCAAGTTTGGGACGTGAATGAGGCTATATCATGGATGGGCGAGCTCGCCGAGTTCCAAATTCATTGGATCGAAGAACCGACGTCGCCGGACGACATCCTGGGGCACGCAAAAATCGCCAGGGAGTTGAAGCACCTCAACATCGACGTCGCCACGGGTGAGATGTGCGCCAACCGCGTTTTGTTCAAGCAGCTTTTGCAGGCGGACGCGATAAAGTACTGCCAGATCGATGCATGCCGAGTTGGAGGTGTCAACGAGATCTTGTGCGTGTACTTGATGGCAAAGAAATTCGGAGGTAACGCTTGCTCCTACGCACAAAATGGCCGCCAACTCGAACGACTTGGCTTTTAGTGAAAGTTTGCCCGCACGCGGGCGGTGTAGGCCTTTGCGAAATGGTGCAGCATCTTCAGATGTGGGACTTCCTCGCGCTGTCCGGAACGATGGAAGACCGTTTCATCGAATACGTCGATCAACAGCACGAGCATTTTCAGGACTGCTTGAGAGTGGAGAATGCGCATTACCAACTGCCGCAGGTAAGCTGAACCACGATCCCGTCTACCGAATAGCGAACAAATTCTATTCGTGCAGTTTCCTGGTTACGGAACGACTTTTACGGAGGACGCTCTCGAGAATTACGAGTATCCCAACGGCGCTGAATGGCAGGCTCTGTTCGCCAAGGGAATCTATTCCGATCCATGCTAGTTGTCATTATAGTATTAAAAAGCATGCAGGTAGAACAGTAAGATAAAAGTCTTAGCACTAGCACTATAGAAATAAAGCTTCACCTTGAAATTAACAATATACTTTAGAGTAATATTTATCTTACACAAGCGATGAGTTATCTACCCCATTTCATGCTAATAATCACATTTCCGTCATGCAGCAACCATGAAAAATAAATAGACAAACAGTTATATAAAAAGACGTGAAACAAACAACGTTATGGCGGCATTGAATGCTGCGTAGCTCACGAACGCTTGAACATAAACGCATCCAGTTTTCTCTGTTTTTCTTTGGATTTATCCGCTGGCGATATATCTGACATTTTCCGCTTTTCCGCGGCGGCAGTCGTTGCTTCAGTCTTGTTTTCCTTCTGCTTGGTGTCCGAATAGCCGGCGAATTTGTCTGTCAGGCTTAGCGGATTGTACGTCTCTGGTTTTTGCTTCTTGAGACTTTTCAAGAAAGGATTCTTTGGTTGCTCGTCCAAGATTGCCGTATCTTGTGGAGTTATCAGACTTAACGGTGTTGCGATTGATTCCTGACCAAGCACAAATATTAATACAATCACTATTTACACTTCACGTATTTACTACCGATTTACCTGCGTCACGGAGGTGCTGACTGCTGGCGAATTGGATGTGGTCGATATTGATGTACTTTTACTGCGGATTTTCCCCGTACTGGTCAATACCAACTTTTGTCGAGACTTCATGACATTTGTTGGCGTGCACATATCTATCTGCTCATCCACTTCATCGTCGACCTCCAACTTCGCAGCAAGCTCCATGAGCTTCTCCGACAACCGTTTCTTACCCAACTTGTTGACATACTTCAACCCTAAACTTAATACAGCTGGATTCTGCAACGTTTCCATTAAGTCTAAAGCACGTTGATCGAAATTATTCTTCGCGGAGAGCTGCAAGAAATAACCGTAACATCAATTAACAAGAAGAAGTCCACTAAAAACTACTCAACGGCTTAATGACAGACAGAAATAATAATTTTTAAACCCTCTTTGTAAATAAAATTTACTTGCTGCACCGCAACTTACAGCAAATGCTTTCAAAGCAGCCTCCTTTAACTTCTTCGTCGTGTTCTCCACTTGCAAACTAGTCCACGTGCACAGATTCGCCTCGAGCTGATGCTTCTCGGTGTCCATGTTCCAAAATGGCGGCGCCAGGCGCAGCTCACTCAGGGTGGGCACCGGCGTCAGCGGCGGATAGTAGCCGCCCTTGCACCGCACGCCTCGCACCGCCTGCAGACTCTCGTAGATCGCAGTCACGAAGAAGCCGTCGCAGGGGCTCTTCGCCTCCTTGCGCGTGTCGCAGAACGGCATCCAAACGCTGCTCTGCAGCGGATGCAGGTAGATAACGCCCGTCGAGTCCATCATGGCGGGCGTGCCGACGTCGGTAAAGCCTAGCCATCGCAGCGTCGCCTCCGGCCCGAGGGCAGATTTGAGGTGGCGGCTCTCGACGGCACTACCCTCCAGCTTCACGAGGAGGATCTCCACGTGCGGGTCGGTTTTACGCCAACCGCCGGCGTGGTACGCGACCATCACGACGTGCCCACACGCCGACGTGCACATTATCGGGCCGGGCACGGCGAATACTGTCTTTTGCACACCGTAGATTGTGCACACGTGAATTTGATATTTGTTGGTGCCGAAACAGATGAGATTGTGCGACGCTGCAAGAGAGACGATTTCGATATCCTCTTCTGGGGTGTTTAGCGACCATTCCTTGGATGATGAACCCAGTGGAACTACATTTACAATGCTGCAATAAAAGATAGAGCAGATTGAAATGAAATCGACGTTGTGAAATATCAAAATATTTAATTACATTTAATTCAAACTTAATGGTGGATAATGGTGAATCTACAATTCCTTCAAGACAAATTAGTCTAAACCTGGCTTACCTAAATAATAATACTAAAGAGGCCAGATGGTTAATAAACTAATCACTAGATATATTTTTACACTTTCTTAAAAATACATTTTATGAGGTTTTCATTGCATTTACCCACCTTGTGCTGGCTACTGCTAAAGCAGCAGAACTAATAGACCCCATTGTATAACCATTATAGTTAGCCATCATCATGCTGTTGTGCAATGCTGAATCATGGAATTCCACCTCAATTGATCGAGAACCTTCCTCCTCTTCATCCAAGTTTCCACCATAGCATCGAACTATGCCAACTTCATTCCAACACATGTACCTTGGATCCAAGTGTTCAGGAGTTGATGAAGGCATAAAACTCTCTTGCAGTGGTGGCTCGGGTGTCGGCGATCTTCGCCGAGGTGAATGCGAACGCACGGAGATTTTCTCCTCTTGTGCATCATCAGTGCCCATTATATCTCGCTTGAGCTTCTCTAGAGAAATGGCATTTTCATTATCTTCATCAGCATCATCATTAAAGACAGCTTCAAACTCTTCATCAATGCGATCCACATTCCTCCTTGCATCATCGAACTGATTGCCATTCTCACTGCCATTCTGAGAAGCAGAATCATGCGGTGCTTGACTCTTATCAAAATTTCTTATATTCTGCTCAGTTGAGGATGTATTGCAACAATTTACTGCCAATCCTATGTAACCTTCAGCATCACTGAAAGCCAACTCTCCGTTCTCCTTGGGGTTCCAACAAATTGCAGTAATAACTCGATCTTCAGGATGTTTCAGGATCCCAGTTAAGGTTTGTGTTTGAACATTCCAAACACACACATTGCCTGCAATACTACTGGCTGCAATGTAACTGCCACTTGTTGAGAAAGTAGCAATTGAAAAGTTGCTCTCTACTTTGGAGCTGAGCTTGTATGCCTCAGTCCAATCATCCACATTCATCAGCACAACTTTGTTATCATGTGGATAGACTAGGTATTTGTTCTGTGAGTCAAAGTCAATGCGACATAATAACTCAGCATTCTCAAAGGAATTTGCTTTTGGTACAACTGGCAACTGTTTGAGAATTTCCTGCTTTTCAATGCTGATTATATACAAATTGCCATCACCACATGCTGCACTAATGTGCTGGTGTAAATTATCAATTGCCACACTTAAAACTGGTCCCTTCAAGGTTGGCATTGTTTTGATATTCTTTGAATCTAGGTTGATTACTTGCATTGTCATATCCTCAGAGCCAACCACAACCCACTAGAAAGCATGCAGGCAATGAAAGAAAATGAGCAGCATAAAGCTGAAAAACTTACATTATGTAAACTGCTGATGGCAATATGATTAACTTGTGCTGTGAACCTGGTAAGAATGCCATCTCTTTCACAACTCTGGAGTTGCACCAGCTGAACTTTGGTGTTATCAGTTGCCACAATCAAGTGATCATTCTTCTGCTTTGTGCAAAGAACATATTCGCCCAGGGCTGTTTGAAAAGGGTCGGCATCATCGAAACCATTCCAAATACGTACATCACCATCATCTCCGCAAGAGATAAGTTTCCTAAAAATTTGCAATTACTACAAATGGGGTTCAAACTAAAGAAAAAACAGTGGAAATGAGATTGCTGACTTACTCTCCGTCCGTAGAATAGGTGATATCAGTGTGCCCGCAAGAATGCCCATAATGCAAGGGCTTTACTTCAATCTCCATTGCTTCAAAAGTCGAGAAGTCGAAAAGTTTGCTTTAAAAAAGTTGTGGTTAAAAACTAAACTAGATGCGCGGGAAAGTTTGCCTTGCATACATAGTGCCTGGGTTGGCAGCAATTGTCGAGCAAAATTCCCTAGATGAAAGCACATTCATGCGCTCTTGCCATATCATTTCGAAGAGTAATTTATGACAAGGTGTGGTTCATTTAACGAACTGTTTTCTTAAAATTGAAATAACCGGCCGTATTTCTCTCGTATTGTTAGAAAACAAAATTTAAACTGCGAAATTTGCACAATGCACGATGAGAGCGTAGAGTGTTAAACGCGTTTAACCATGTGCACAAATTACACCAGAAAAAGTGTCGTCGCGTCCTCGCCACACAATTAAAGAAGTTAACGTATCGCTTGGACTTCATCGATTGAACACTGCATAATAGCTGACGTTTATTATCTTTTCATTGCTTGCAAGCTAAGATCACCCAGTGGATATTCATTTATCCGTTGGCCGCGGCGATCCAGCGAAGGATTTGAAATCTGGTGAGGTAAATGGCAACGCAGCAAGATGCTAAAGTTTTGATGCTGTGCAGCGGCGCGCCGGCCATTTTGATGTGCGGAAAGTGGGGATTGCGGTGACGGTCGTTCGTCGTGCAGCGATTTTTACGAAAAGCGTCCGGAAAATCGGCACGAAGAACGCGAAAAGTGCGCGCGCGCGGCTCTCGGCTCTCGACGGCGGCTTGTGCAGCGCAGAATTTCGTCCCGGCGGCGGCGCGACTGCGCCAGCGGCGAGCGGTCGGCATCTGCGGGGACGGCGGCGCTTCACCCAGCAGCAGCAGCAGCAGCCGCCGCAGCAGCAGCAACACCATCAAAGCAAGGAGAAGCAGGAGCCGTATCGACGAGGGTCGCCGTTTATCCAGGAGCAGCGAGAACAGCTCTGCACGTCGCCTGCCTTTGTTTCAATCGCGTGCGCGGAGCGCCCCAAGGTAGGTTGAGATAGAGGTCGTAGGTAGAGAGGCGCAGCTAGCGGCGTGCGTCGCGGAACGCATCCGTCGCTCGCCGCACGCATGGAATTGCATCGCGTGGCGACGTCGTCCCAACGCAGCGTAGTGCATCGCATCGCAACGTGCCGTCGGCGACGATGGCCACGGCGACGACTTTCTCTCTCGCATGTTTATGTTTCGCGAAATGCGCCGAAACAGGCTCGGCGACAAAGCGACGCGCAAGAGAACGCAACCGAGCGCATCGTCGCTGGGCGCAGTGCGAGCGAGACGGACGCCGCGACCGGCCGCGAACGTAAATATCCTCCTCCTCCTCCTCCCAATTGGATTGCCTACGCAGATTCACTCGCAGCGACGAGGAACAATCGCTGTTGACACGTCATTTAGCAGCAGCGCACGGCGGAGCGAGCAAGCAAGCAAGCAAGCGTTGTTGCCTCACTGTGGTGCGAGCGAGGGGGGGGACAAAGAAGGCGACACGCGCCCCCACGTTGCCACTTGCGCTCGCGAAAGATGCGCCTTGACCGGGCCAATTCCATTGTGGCCAACACGTTCGGTTCCTTGCTCTTTCTCTCGTCGTGTGCGCGCATCGTCCATCATCCAGCCGTGTGTCGATGGAGGCAACAAACAACAAGTTAAACAAAAGACGTCCGTTTGGATCGCATGCGCATAGCGCACGTGCGGGGTCGCCGGTTGGCTGTTGCGCACGCCGTGCGGCATGTGCGCCATACCTAGCCGTATTTACTATTTTCGGCGTCGCATACTTTGCATTGCGATGAGCAGTCGGCCGCATATGTGGGTTACACGTTACACTGACGCCGCAGTTGCACGGCATGATGGCATCGCATGGCGTGGCGCGAGTCAACCCATTTCGCCGGCGCGTCGCGCACGCATGTGCACCACGGCCGGCGAAAAAGCCGGTTTGCGGCCGCCGTCGTCGTCCTCGTCGCCACGGCGCGCCGCATCGCGTTTTGTCGCCGTCGCGTCGGCAACCCGCCGAGCGATCTTCGCCTCGTGTGCGCATTTGCGCATCGATGATTCTGATTTACGGTCGGACGGACGGACGGACGCCGCACTACGCCGAACTTGTTTCGCCGAATCAATTCGATGTGCGCCCCGGCTCGATTCGAAAACAAGCATCATCGCATGCCTCTCCTCACTAAACACTTATTAATGCGCGCAGCCGGTGGGAGAGCGGAATTTTTACGGCCCGCCGTCGCTCGTGCGCTCGTAATGAATGCGTTTGAAGTGCGTTTACGAGCCGTGCGTTTTACGACGCCTACGAACACACCAGCTTTGCTCGCATTTCGAACTGCGATGATGTGTGCGAGCAGTGTGCGTCGTCGTCGCCCTTGCCAACAAACAAACAAACAAACAAATGCACAGCGTTGGTGGCCGTTCGGTTGCACACCTGACGAAAAACGCCAACTTGCTGCGTTCGCGTTGCGCGTTTGTTCTTTTCTTCGTGATAACACGCTTGGCGTTTCTACGTTGCGCGTTTGTTTTTTTCGTTCGCGTTCGAAGCGCCACGCGTCGGCATTTTCGGTGCTCGCCGATTATCAGTTGGCGCATCGCCACGTGATTGGACGCCGTCTATTTTTATAGTCGAGCGCACGTAGCGGCGTGCTGCGTGTTCGCCACAAGTTCGGCCGCAGTTCTTGACCATTCCAACGTCTATTTCCATTGGGCGCCGGGCGAAAGTGAAGCGGTGTGAATGCCAAAGCAAAGCCTTTGAGTGCGTGCGCGCCGTGCTTCATGCTTCATAAAATAATCATTGGTTTTTTCCGTACAAAAAAAAATCCCCAACTCCGGGCAGTTGGGGATTTTTATTGCGTGACTTATTGGGACGACCCGATGCGGAGCGTAGTTGCGAATGCGAATGCCCGAGTTTGATTGGGAGTTATTGCGTGGATGCTTTTTGCCGGTCGGATTTCGTCGAGAATAATTGAGTAATAAACAAACGCCGAAGTCAGCTGGAAACGAAAATGCACGCGTTTGCACTGCTGACCGATCACATCGCCGGCGCAGCGCCGAGCGCCGCGCGACGAATCCGAACGGCAGGAGGAACACAAAAACAAAAGAAAAAACGACAGCGCCGCAGCAGCAGCAGCAGCAGCAGCGCTGGCCAACGGTGGTGCGACCGGCAAACGAACGACCCGAATACGAAATGAGCTTCGTCGGCGGCGGCGACGGCGGCGGCACGAAGGAGGAGGACGACGAGGAACGGCGTTCGTTCGTTCGTTCGTGCAGTGCATTGCGTTGAAAATTGAACGCGCAGCGAACCGAAGCAGCAGCAGCGACAGCTCGAAGACTATTGATTGCTGCGTTTGTCGTCCGTCCAGAGCACGCGAAACTTTTGTCGCGTGCTGATTTCGCGTCGCGCTTTTGTCTCTTCTCGCCAAATATTTGCTCCGCTTGCAATATGAGAGCTGTAATCAAAATGAACACTTTCACGACCACTCGATACAGGGTTACCAGCTTAGAACATAAACATATGGACAGCCAGAATTTTATACTTTTATACTGTGAGCGAAA
>JAODFX010204084.1:0-14829 GCA_027580035.1 Dorylogaster longipes
CCCAGCCGCCGCCGCCGTCTCCCTCGTGTGTTGACATTCATCAGATGCATCGCATCCGAATCATCCAATTAAATCACGACTATGTATGTGTCACTGGAAAAATATCTCCGGCCTTTCGGGGCATTCAACAAAACCCAGCCCCGAAATTGCCAACGGCGAAAATCGAGTGTGACCAACAAAACCGATTTGGTTTGTTTACGCGTCGTCTAGTCACTTAACGCTAACGACTTCTTCTTATAATGATAACCAGAGAAGACAAAATTTGTAACAACTATATAGTTAATACTATGCGTCAATCTAACTATCGACAAACTTCGTAATGAGTGCTTCTAATTTTCTTTGCTCGAAAATATCTTTCTAATTATGATCTGCTATTTTTCGACGTGTCATCTTTAATCTTTATAGTTGACACTAAGCGTCAATCTAACTATCGACAAACTTTGTAATGAGTGCTTCAAATTTTTTTTGCTCGAAAATATCTTTCTAATTATGATCTGTTATTTTTCGACGTGTCATCTTTAATCTTTATAGTTGATACCATGCGTCAATCTAACTATCGACAAACTTTGTAATGAATACTCCAACAATTCTTTACTTGAATATGTCTCTTCGTTATCATGTGAATCAGTTGTTGGTCGACGTATTATTCGTCAAGCTAATTGTAGATAAACATTCTAATAAGTTCATGAGCTGTTTTTTACTTAAAAATCTCTCATCCAAATGATAATCATCAGTTGTTTGTGGACGCGTTAATGTAAAGTTCCATGTTCAATACGTCAAACATGCAGTAATCAACGATAAAAATAGCGCAAAACGACGCATAGTCTTATCTTTAACTAGAAAATTTCTGCCGACGTTGGAGTATTGGTTTGTGCGGAATGCTTTCGATGATCGTGCACTAATTGGACGCCATTTGATGAGGGTTTACCGAAGTGTGTTGCAAACGGCGGTAAGATCAGAGAGCGAGATGGGAGCGGAAATTAATAACAATTTTCGCGCATGTTGTGCAGCCGCGCGTGCAACGTACAAATCGAAATCGCGATTTTGATACACCGGATGTGCGCGCACGAACTGCGCGAGCACGAGCGCGGGGCGTAATGTAATAAATGCAGCGAGCGTCAGATATCATCAGACTCCCCTTCAAATCGCACGACTCGCCGAGCACGATAAATAACTTTAGATTACTTTCGCACCCCTTTCAGCCGCATGTACGCATCGTGCTCTCTCGCGGTGTGTTATTGCGATGTTGCGCACGTTCCGCTATTGAGTGACGTGTGTACCACGCGCATCGCACTATATTGCTTTGCTCCTTATTAAATATCATTCGCTGCTTCCTTCTCGTTCATCTTCTGGTTGTTCTACTTTGAACGTATGACTGCTTTGCCAGCAATTTACGCAAGCTTTCCGATCGGAAATCTTTGCATCCTTGCTATTCCAGAAAGCTACACCAAAACTTCGCCAACGGAAGGGTTTGTGGAGAACACTTTATCCGGAAACCATTTACTAACTAGCGACAAACATCTATTCAAGTCATTTCTATAGGCTAAAACGTAAATAATAAAATTTGGGAACCTGTCTATGTTGGACACACGAAATTGAAACATAAACACTTTTTATTACCTCCCTATGTTGGCTACTGCAAATCTGTTATGCTGTTTGTTATCTTTCCTTTCATTCATCTGTGGTACAGCAAATTAAATCACCCTTTAAAAGCTAGTATTCCATTTGCTAGCATTGCTACGAACTCCATATATTTTTCACGTTAGCGTGATGATCGTTAATAATTTGATGTCATCTATAAATAAAATTTTCGGTGGCAATGTTAGGCAGTTTTCACTATATTTTCTTTTGGAACTTTAAACATTAACAAAGAAATGAAAAAAATCACAAATATTCTTATTCCATTCGTAAATTTTTATTTGTTAGTTTAACTTTTTACTTTATTGAGTTATTTGATATGCACCTTTGTGAAAAAAAAATGGGTTTTGAGGGATTTCCGGATTTTCTTCTGTCAATACCTAAACAAGTACAAGTTCCAAACCAATTTTATCAAATTCCCAGTTTCTGGAATTTCAACATGTCCTAAATCCACACCCATTTAAGTGTGAACCAAAATACTTAAGAGGCTATAAAAGGAAAAAAGGTATAGAATTTCATCGAAGTAAAGATGACAAAACGTTGAGTTTTGTCAAGAATCCCCAAAATATCGCAATGAAGAACGCTATTCTTGGAGAGATGCCAAAAACTAAAAGTTTTCTTTGTTGAGAGAAATTTACGTTAAAATTGATACGTAAAAACTCATGTGTCATTCAACACTAACGACTTTTTCTTATCATGATAACCAGAGGTGTTTGTCGAGGTATCATGCATATAGCCTACACTACGCATCGATGTAATTGTCGATAAACGTGTGGGGTTCGTAAGTAATTGAGTTGCGCGTGTTAGTTAGTTATTGTTGGGAATAAAAGTTCGACTTTGATTTCACGATTAGATATATCAAGTTCTATATCTCACAACTGTTCGTAAGTAAAAAAATAAAAGCTGCGTTCATAGTGCAGGTGAAGAACTGACTGACTGCCGGCAGACAAATAGTTGTTTCCAAGAATTAGGATAAGTAGTAAGAGAAAGAAGAAGAGTTGAGAATGCAAATCAGAAAAGAAGAAGAATATGGCATCATTCGTCGACGTCGCGAAAAGAGCAGCTGCTTGATGAATTTGTCAACGCAGCGAATTAGTGAAGAGGGTACGCAGAAACGGCAGCCGGACACCGGTCGCCACAAACTTTGTAATGAGTGCTTCAAATCTTCTTTACGTGAAAATTTGTTTTTCGAGGCCTCAACTTGATAGTAGACACTATGAACCAATGTAACTATCGACAAACTTTGTAATTAGTCCTTCAACGTTTCATTACTCGAAAATATCACTTCTTAAGCATGATCAGTTGTTTTTCGACGCATCATCTTTATAGTTGACCCTGTGCTTTAATGTCACTATCGACAAACTCAGTAATGTGTGCTTCAAATCTTTTTTGCTCCATAAAAAAAACCATTCTAATCATGATCAGTTGGTTTTCGACGCATCATCTTTTTAGTTGACCCTGTGCTTTAATGTCACTATCGACAAACTCAGTAATGTGTGGTTCAAATCTTTTTTGCTCCAAAAAAATCCCTTCTAATCATGATCAGTTGGTTTTCGACGCATCATCTTTTTAGTAGACACTATGCGTCAATATAACTATCGACAAACTTTGTAATGCGTGCTTCAAATCTTCTTTACCCTGAAATATCTATTTCTAATCATGATCAGTTGTTTTTCGACGCTTCAACTTTTAGTAGACACTATACCTCAGTGCAACTATGGACAAACGTTTCAAACACCAATGAAGAACGCTATTCTTGTAGAAATGCCAAAAACCAAAAGCTTTCTTCGTCGAAAAAAATTTACGTTAAAATTGAAACGTAAAAATGTCTGCGCGAGTGGAAATAAATATTAATCTGGTATATCTAGCACTTTAAAACGAAATATGGCCTAAGTAGTACCTAACCCCAATCAATCATTTTCGATAAAATCCGAAAAAAATCTTGGCGTTGCTCATAAAGATCCGTTGCCGTTGGTTGCACGCAATTCCGTTTCATTCGGCGCAGCGCCGAATCGAATAAGTGAATGAGAATAGGCGGAGAGAGAGAGACGAAGCGGCCGTAACGGCGTAACTCTCAATTTTACCACCGTGTAATGCGTGTGCAACAGCAGTAGCAGCCGCCGACATTTGCGGTCGCATTTACGGCTTTCGTTTTGGCATTACCGCCGCCTCATAAACGCCACCGCCACCGCCGCCTGTCACGTTTCGCACGGGCAGCACACGGCGGCGAAAACAATTTGTTTACGTTTTGAGACGCGCAGCGAGGGTCTTACTACGCTCCTCGCAACCGCCCCCAAATGGATATAAATCCTCATTTTTGCGCCACATCAAAGGAGGGTCGAGCTTCTATCAAAATCCGTAATAGTTGCTGCTTTCGCGCCGGTTTGCGCTCGTATAGGTGCGTGCAAAATTCTCCCCCCCCCGAACCCCTCGTCCCGCGTGCTTTCTTTTCTACGGCGTGTACTTTTTCGGTTGGCGAAGTTTGAGGATAATAACGCGCTGGGAGAGACGACCTGCGCTCCTGCAATGCGGACAGCTTCATTTAAATGCTAATAAATTTTCACTTTGTTTACCGCATGTCGTCATCCTTCGACGCTGCATCTCTCTCTCTCCTCGCTTCGCCATCCTGCGTTTCAATGCGAAATATTCCCAAATACATTCAGGATGTAGTTGGAAAAGTTATTCACCTGGAATGGAATAAAATTTCAAATGAACTCTTTTTCTTTCTAGTTTTTCTTATTTTCCTCGGATATAAAATAAAGTTTCTAAGCAATTGGTTTGTTCCCAAGAACAACATGCATACGCTTTTGAAAACTGTTTCTTAATTTTGCTTCTTTTGCTTGATTTTCTCTGGAAGAAAATAACATTTTCAAAGAACTGTTTGTTCCTAAAAACAAAATACATACGTTCTTCTGTTTTAGTTCGTTTTCTTGAATTTTTCGTGAATAAAACTTGGTCACCATGGGTTCTTAAAAAAGTGGCCCACTTAAGCAGAAGATCAACTTAGAAAAATATACTGCAAAATTGGAAATTTTCGCTGAAAAAAACTTAAAAATCAATACAAATAAATTCAGATCTTATTTAATGATGCATATAAAAAAAATTCAACACATAACTGGTAAGAATGATAGTCAAACCCAAATATTAATCTACATTCTACTAATGTGGAGTACATATCGTGTTCGTCACAATGCTAGCAAATGGAAAATTGAATATAACTAGCCTTGACGACGCTACATCTCTTATCGCTTCGCCATCTTGCGTTTCCTGTGCGAAACATTCGCAAATATATTCAGGCTGTAGTTGGAAAAGTTATTCACCTGGAATGGAATAAAATTCCGAATGAACTGTTTTCTTTCCAAGAGCAACATGCATACATTCTTGAAAACTGTTCGTTTCTTGTACTCCTATTATTCTCGGGATAAAAATAAAATTTCTCAACAACTGTTTGGTTTCCAAGAACAACATGCATACGCTCTTGAAAACAGTTCTTCTATTTTATTCGTTTTTCTTGATTTTCTCTTGAATAAAATAAAGTTTGGATAGAACTGTTTTCTAGCCTAGAACAACACACAAAAGCTACTGAAAACATTTTTTCTCTTCTTCTACTTGCTCTTTTTCACGGTGTTTTTTCATGCGGTGAAAACTGTCTAACATGGCCACCAACGGTTTTTGAAAAGATGGTTTACCTGAACAGAAGGCAAACATACCGCAAAATTGCAAAGTTTTGGTAAAAATACTTAAAAAAATGCTAGCAAATGGAAAATTGAATATAACTAGCCTTTAAAATGTAATTTTCTTTGTATTTCCACCTGCAGTATTGCAATAACCAACAAAGGAAGATAAAAAAAGGTCTTTATGGTTTCGCGTGTCCAACATAGACAGGTGGCCAACATATAAAGGTGCAACAAAAGCAAACTAAATGCAAAACTCAATGGGATTTGGACGAGGGTGGCCAACTAGACAGGTTTTAGCGTACATCCAAAATTAAAGTGATAAACCTGATTAATTCTGTAGATTACGTTGACGTATGGTTTGTGAGATTGTTCTCTATCCCCACATACGTCCATCGCGTCGGGTCGCGTACGTAATAAGCTTGTTAAAAGTTTGGGAAAAACAAAAGGACCGACGAGACGCCCCACGAAAAGCGACGTTGACATCGACGCCGCTATCGACGCGCGCGCGGGCGCCACTTGGCGGGGCGCAACAAAGGCACTTCCGGGCGTTCGGGCGCGCAGGATTGAAAGTTACGAGCGGTGACTTCCGGCGCGAGTCGCGCAGGTCGTCGATGTCGTCGCTTCCGGCGCGGCCGGCCCGTGCGCCACGTGCGCATTGTTTCGGCGCATCCGATTGCGACGCGACGCGACGCTCGTTACGCGCTTTTTCGCCACTTTTACGACCGCCCACTTGCCGTCCATAAAAGTCGCCGACACGTTTACGACCTGCCACGCGCTTAATGTCTTCTTCAATTAAGTGCATCATCAATCGCGCTGCGCTGCATTTCATATCCACCGTTGTCATTAGCATGCAAGACACAACCTCACATTTGCACTCTCAAATCATCTCGTAACTACCACCATCTATCGATACCGATGTCGTAACCTACATTATGAAAATAACAACGATTTTTTTACCAGACCCAATTTTCATCATCATATCCCGAATTTAAAATAGCTGTTATTATGCCATAAGAGAAGGTTAGCAGCATTCTGGTTTCTAACCAAGAGACGACATAAAATGTTTGGAGGAAATTTCGTTCGTTTTCGTTAGCATCCTGAAAGGTTTTTTCATTTATCGATTCGATGTCGTAACCTAAATTTGTGAAAAAACAATGATTTCTTGACCAGACCAATTTTCAATATCTGCTATTATAAGTTAATTTCATTGGAGAGGTAATCATCATATCCCAAATTGAAAATGGATGTTAGCATGCCATCAGAGTGGTTTTGTAGCATTCTGGTTTGCAACCAAGAGACGACATAAAACGCTTGGAGGAAATTTCGTTCGTTTTCGTTAGCGTCCTGAAAGGTTTTTCTGCTGACGACGCGTGACAGTGCTGACGTTGTCGATTTTGCCAAGTTGCCCCCCGCACACCGTTCCCGGATACTCTGGCCATCGCCCTTCGACGTCCAATAAACAATAAATTCCTCCTTTAAGGCGCCAACGTCGTCCGCCGTCCAAAATCAGTGAATCCCATTTCTGTCGTCGGTTCATATTCAGCTAAGCTGGCTACACACGTTCCACAAATGCGAATTTCGGACAGAATTTTCCATCTTTTATTTCCTGCTTTGTTCGATACACATGATCAGCTTATTCCGTGGCATTAAATCGTACTAATTACATACCTTTTCTTAGTTTTCGTTGTTTTAAGATAACTTCGTTACTTCCTCTTATTTTTTTATTAGCAAAATTTCGTTTACGTTTCGAACGCTTTTTTATTGAACATTAAAATAGGAAAGGAAGTTTTTATTGCTTTTCTCCAAAAAATTGTGCATATTTGATTAATTAACAAATGAACATGTTATTAGAACCATAATAATCAATAAATCAAAATTCATTATCCATTATGCATTAAAGAAATATTTAAGTAAATCACACATTTTCACATATAAATAAAAAGAGATTTTTAAACAGTTGGTTAATGCCAATTATTATTTAAATTACTTTTTATTAAAAAAAATCTCGATTTACTCAACAAAAAAAATTTATGCAGTAAGGTTCTTGTAATTAAACTTAATTTTCTTCTTAATTGACTTTGCGGATACAAAACAAACTTCTGCTACTTTTCTATTACTGACAAAAAAAGTAAATAACTTTTAAATTGACTTGTTTGGAAGACTACTATTTCAAATTACATTAGACTCTCTTTCGCAAACGACTCTGTTATTTATTAATAAGGCGTTCATGCATCATTTATAGCATTAATGTTCTACTCTGCATACGGCGTGTAATAGCAGTGCTTACAAGTGAGTAACGACATAAACAATGCATAATATAGGTTAATATTTTGACGACGACGAGGCGGCGATGGAAGCTTAACCTCATAGCCGCGTCGGTTTTATTTTGACTGCGTGTGAGCTGATCGTGCACTCCTCATAAACATGCAGATTCCGATCGAAAGCTTCGAGCGCAGAGGCTGGCGAGCGATCCAATGAAAAGCTTTTGTTGTCCGGCAGGCTCGGCAAACGCACGCCTTTTTGCTGTCGGCCAGTTCGAACCGCTTTTCCACGCCGAAACAATGAGGATTTTCCAAAAACTACTCCGACTATGCAAAGTTGGCTTGCAAGGAAAGGAAATGGAATTATTTCGCTGAAATCCAACCGCGTTAGAAAGTTTTCTCGTCAATTCACACTAACCAAAATTTTACAATCATTGATTTGACTTTTTCTCTCACGCAAAAAAATAGCTTTCGTAATGAAATATTACAGGATGCTGGCGAGATGGATGAAATGTTAACGGTATTGATGATTCATAGCAGGTAAAGTGATCAGGGTTAGAGTTCAAGGGAAGCGGTAAGTCGTGGATAATGAAGTTGTAACCAGCCATTACGTCAATTACGTGCAACGTTAATAATTAATTTCCGCGGCGATAAATAATGCACAATCTCCTCGTATCCATACGATTCCCCCATTGATTTGCATTGAAAGGAGAAGCTTCGATTGCCAGTGAGAGCATAATTTATTCACACTCTTCCTGCTCTGCTTCTCGTTGCGCCTGAAGACAGTTTAAAGGACTTATAATTAGTTATTAGAACGTCGACGAGTTGTCTGCTTTAGCCAGCTTTATGAATTTATGATCATTGCTTATTAACGTCATCTCTCTCTCTCTCTCTCTCTCTCTTTAGTTTTCCAAGAGTTTACTGAAAGGACATTGTCGGCTTAATTACGAACTTTCGCTTCTGTTCATTTCCCAATCAATATTCATGTCGAAGTGTGAATCCAGACTTTATTTCGCATTTGGCGTCTACTTTGCTAAATTGATACTGGATACCATGACACGTGAAGCTTTAATGAAGCTTAATTTGGTGGTCGATCTTTGATTCACTTCTAAACCAGAGGTGTTTATTTTAGGAAGAGTCGTTCCTTTGGATTACAAAGTTGATAACAGAAAAATGAATTTCGTTTTCCAAATTTGCTCTTTATTTTTGAAACCATATTATATGTAGTGTTTCCAAAAATTTGTTTTAGACTTGCAGTCCTTGGTCTTGCTCTTGCAAAAATGCAATTTAGCAAGATTTTAGCAAGTTCAAGGCCAAGACTAGCTAAGTGTCGTGTTGGTTTGGCATTTAGACAACTTGCCTTCCAAAGCTTTTCGTGATTGTAGGTTATGTAATATCAAGAGAGGATTTCAAAAGATCTATTTCCAAAAATAAAGCATATATTTTGTAGGATTGATCAAGGTTTGGAATAAACATTTTCCAGAAAATTATTATAGCGCCTACTGACTGATATGCTACTTTGTTAAAAGTAGAGCAATTAGTGGATTTGGCATCGAAAAGCATGTCAAAGGACCAGTTTCGAAAACAGCATTGATTTTCGAAGATTTATTGAGGTGTGGATTAAATCTCTTCCATAATAATAACATTACAAAGTTGATAACCGAAAAATAGATTTACGTTTTCCAAATTTGCTCTTTACTTTTGGAAACCATGTTCCATGTAGTGTTTCCCAAAATTTGTTTTAGGCTTGCAATCTTTGTCAAAAATGCAAGACCAAGACCAAGACTAATTTAGCAAGATTTTAGCAAGATCATTTGGGCAACACTAGTTCCATGCCTTCCAGAGCTTTTAGTGATTGTAGGTTATGTTCAATCAAGGAAGGAAGAACTAAAAGGAGGTGACTACTAAAGAGTTGAAGTCTTTTCGAATGCAGGAGGCGAATAAATAAAATCGCAAAATAGACTGCGCGCTGTGTACGTTTGCTTCGAAGTGTGTAACCTAATTGATTTACTCGCTGTCGTCTCGGTAGTATAATTGAATTAGCGGCGCTCCTCGAAGGGTCGCTTTGCGAAGTTGTTCCTCGGCGGAAGGAGCGCATCCGCCATTATATACTGGCTGATGCATTCGCTGCAATGCGCTCTATTCGAATGCTCTCGCCGCATCGACTGGTGATCAATTCAAGCATACACACCAACCACGTTGTGTACGCATCGTGCTCGAAGGTGGTGAGAAGTTGCTTGCATCCTCCTGCAAGACGCTGTTGTGCAATTAGGGCGAACCGCGAACGTCTCATGCATAATTGAAGGAGATGTTACGGGCAATTGCTGCTCTCCCATGCCTGCTACAATCTGCCACAACACATTGTTCATCCCAAAATGGTTTTCTAGCACTCGCCACCTTTTTACCTGCTCAAAACCTGAATCATTTCTATTCTTCGCCACGGTTTTCCTTGCCCTTTCAGGTAGACAAGTCTTTTCGCTTCGATTCCTCCGAACTACCTTTTAACATTTAAGTGCTGTCAAGTCACCACAACTTAATTTTGAGATACTTTCAAGAAGCAGATCAGGTGAAAAGATGACTTTGATGAAAAAAAAAAGTGCAGACAAGTATGGAAGTTAGTAAGTATGTAAAGCGGTAAGTGAGGAAGTAAAGAAATCAAGAAATAAGAAAGTAAGCAATATTTATTTATTTCCTTACTTCATTTTACTATCTTACTTTCTTACTTTGGAACTTACTTACTTACTTACTTATTTTATTATATTTCTTAGTACCTTCTTTCTTTGCTTACTTACTTATTTATTTCCTTATTTTCTTACTATCATACTTTCTTATTAACTGCTTCCCTTATTTTCTTACTTCTCAAATTCGTCTACTGTTCAACCAAGATTACAATCATCAAGAGATAAAAATGGCATTATACCAATCCTAATCAGCGAACGTTCTCTGCCTGTCAAGAAATGTTGAATCCAAATCTGAGCTCAGACTCTTGATATCTCCGCCCGTTTTCGAGATAATTCGACTGTAAGGGCAAAAAATCGAATTTTTCATTGTCATTTATTCTTATGTGGTTTTCGACTCGGAATCAGAATATATCTCGAATAGTTTTGTGATAATTTGTTATCATATTTCCTTTGCTAGTAAAAATTCTTTTACCCTTTTGAGTTGAAGTCTATTTTCGAAATTGAATCATTAATAACCCGATTCTTTATCAACTGTATGCTGTATGAAGTAATTTAGGTCAGCGACGAGGAACGTTATAATTATTCCCCTACATTTGTTTTCGTTTTCTGCAGTTCGTTCTTGAAATTAATGGCACTTTCTTTGCTCGCGTTTTTCTTCATTGTACTCGTGGCAAGACGGCTGCCTTCCTTACGCTTTCCAAAGCTCCTTTTTCCACATTAGCGGCGGGCGACGACTGGGAATATGAAACTTGCAAAGTGCGCGAGAAAAACGGCGTGCGCCGAGGAAGCCGTACAGCGACGTGAACGATATGGAAATGTCAGCGAATTCGTGCGCATGAAAAGTGTCGCAAGTGTGAGAATGAACGCTGCCAGCGATTTGTCAATCTGGCAATCTGGTTCGTCGCTCTGCTAATTGACTCTCGCACAGAGCGATGTTTGAATGCGAATCCATCAATCACCGCACATTATTTGACAATTGTGGTAAATTCCACCTTCAAATTCAACCAGGCGATATTTTCAATTGTGTGCAAAAACATCAAGATCTCTCTCAAAAAAGGGCAAAACGACAAGAAAACGACTTCGTTTGCCTCTCGCTGCGGCATTTGGCATTTTTTATGCGGCTGATGAAACGGCCGCACGTTTTTACCTCATTCATTCACTTGGTGTTAAGGCATCTTCGCCCGCATATGCGAATTTATCGTGCTGTCATCGGCAGATAGGGTGAGCGACGTCGAGATTTCCGCACGCTGCGTCGCGGTGTGCAAAACGCCAAAAAAAGCCGAAACACGCTCGCGACAGTGAAATATTTAACGGGAAATTGCCCCAAGCGGGCACAATTCCCGCAGGTTCGTATCTGCATGTTGCACGTTGATAGAGAATTTGGGTTTCTGGTCAGTTGGATTCACGAGAAATTGGGTTCCTATAAAACGGCAAAAGTCGAAAATTGAGATTTTTTTAAATTTGATACCTCTTTTAAGGCTTAATTTTGTGTCTAATTCTGCTTGAATTTTTCTCACTTTGCTTGTGCTTGTGACTAATTTATGTTATAATTTTCTACTCAATACTTCTTCTTGAAAATAGTTTTATTTCAGTCTTGATTTCTGATTTGATTCTTGATTTCTTGATTCCTGTTTCCTTCCTCATAGTTACTTTTTACAGTCCTAAAATTATCTTTAACCTTGTATTTCAAAAGTTGTTTTCAAATTCTGAATGAAAATCATTATCACCAAAAATTATAATTTAAATTACATAGAGAGAGTAATTTTTTGGTTTTTGGCAACTTCTTGGAAAGGTCTCTAGACAAGAAACATAAGTCAAACTAACAATACTCTATTAGTAACAGAAGTGCAATTTCACAAGAAATTTATAACACAAAAATGAAAAATGTTTTTTTTTGTATTTGAAAAAAGAAAAACTACAATTGAAATCAGATTCTATGTATAAAATGTCTATTATTGCTATTTTTGATTTTTTTCGTTTTTAAATATTTGAAATATATGATTTTGTTGTGAAAATTTCATTTTTGTTTCGAATAAAAAGTTTTGCATTTAACTTAATATAATTTAATTAATTTAAGCGAAAATCTATGAGAATCAATAGTAATTATAGAGGAAACAATTTTTTGGTGTTACAAGTGTGAGTGTAATTATCGTAATCGGTTCGAGGCGCCACTTTGACGCGGACGTAAATTGCCACTTGGCAATTTCGCATTTGCCATCCCCGCGCATCCCTTTCTCCACCGCACACGCAGGTGCGTCATTCGCGGGGTGGGGGGCTGGCTGCCAGTTATAATTTCATAGCCGTCAGTCGAGCGGACATCCCGCATGCGTTTCCGGCGAAATGCACGCGCTCGTGGTGCGCGTTTTGCGCCGGAAGGTGGCGCTGCCAGCTGCTGCAACCAACAATACGCGCGCGCGCGAAAAACGTCACATTCCAATTTGTTGCAATTTGTGCGTGCGATTGAATGATGCGCGCCGCGCCGTGACAGCAGCAGCAGCCAATACGCTGCGATGCACAATGAAGTTGTTTATGGCAGGCGCTCACTGCTTTCATTGTGCGCACATCGCCATGTTTGATGGTCATTCGCCGTGTGCACTGATATTGATTCACTATTTGCGCTGCCGTGATTGTATGCTCTCTTCGTGGCGCAATCATCATCGATACTCGCCACCGAATTTATTTGTCGACGGTGACCGGAATTTCCCGAATTTCGCTCGCACACTTCAGCCAGGCAGCCATCTTGGATTTCCTTTAACTGTGCCAAATTCCTGTTTCCTTCCTCAGAGTTACTTTTTACAGTCCTAAAATCATTTTTAACCTTGTATTTCAAAAGTTGTTTTTAAATTCTGAATGCAAGAAAATCATTATCACCAAAAATTATAATTTAAATTACATAGAAAGAGTAATTTTTTGGTTTTTGGCAACTTCTTGGGAAGGTCTCTAGACAAGAAACAAGAAATAAGTCAAACTAACAATACTCTATTAGTAACAGAAATGCAATTTCACAAGAAATTTATAACACAAAAATGAAAAATGTTTTTTTTTAAGTATTTGAAAAAAGAAAAACTACAATTGAAATCAGATTCTATGTATAAAATGTCTATTATTGCTATTTTCGATTTTTTTCGTTTTTAAATATTTGACTCACACTTCAGCCAGTCATCTTGGATTTATTTTAACTGTGGCAACTTCCTGTTTCATTCCCCATAGTCACTCTTCACATTTTTAACTTTGTATTTTTCAAGGTTTTTTAATTCTTAATTCGTTCTCAATTTGTTTGATAATTGCAAGAATCATTAGCAAGTTATTTCCAAGCAATGAAAGAAAATCATTATCTAACAGCAACAATTATCATTGAAATTATATAGCGAGAGTAGATTAAATATAAAATATGTTTACATCATCAAAAAGTCTGAAGTTTTTGGGCTTTTTTTTGGAAAGTATACCAAAAAAGAAAAAAATCCAATCGAAATCAGATTCTATGTATAAAATAAAACGTAAGGAGAAATAATACATTCAAAAATGTCTATTGTTGCTGTTATCGATTTTTATCGTTTATAAATATTTGAACAATTCATCATGCGCAAATGTTCCGCAAATTATAACGCGATAGACTCGTAATAATATCATTAGCATTAATTATTTGTGCTTATGAGATCATAAAATCGTCGATAAAACTAGGAACATCAATTGTATATTATCATCAATATTTTTGGCAAGCAGACTCACAAGCAGCCGCAATCTAGCATAAATTATTCTTTGTTTGTCTTTGTTAAATTCCGTAATTGCTATCTATTCAAAATGTTTCGCCAAATATCTACTATATTCGTGCCATTGTGAAGTCGGCTAATTCTTATTCAGTCGACAATTTCCCGAGAACAAAGCCAAACCTACCCTCCACACCAGCACGAACATACAAGGTGTTTCAATTCAAAGACAAGATACAAAATACTCGCAAGCGAAAAAACAAATGCTCAACAGCAGCAAACGTGATATTTGCAACGAATGAAGTGTTTTGCGTGCGCGTCGCGTTCGCATGCGACACGAACGACTTACAACCACAACCGCATTGATTACGTTGTGTTTGCGCTGCAATTTCCATCGAAATGCATAATAATAATACGGGAACGCTCGCGACGCTCTCATAAATCCATCGAAACGCGCTGCTATTGCTCTTTAACGAGCGATATTTACCCACCGCGCTTCGTACGTATTATCATCCTGTGTGGAGGAAAGGAATGAACGAGTGCCGAACAAGTTCCTAATTCGGTTGCCTGCACCTCGCGCACATCAACATTTAAGTGCACAATCAACGTGGCATGCAGTTTGTTTACGTTTCGACAGTAAAACTTCGCCTACCTGCGCAAACAAAGCGAGGATGAAGTTAGGTTAAAGCAGCGGGCTAAATGTGCAAATAGCCGGAGAAAAGCAGCAAGATTTATTCGCATATGTTTTGACGTAAATATTTCTTCATTAAGAGCTCGGAATGACAACAATGAATCAAGCAGCAAATCTGTTATCGTATTTGGTGTTTGGTAATTTTCATGCTTTCTTCGCGATTCTTCGTACGGT